>JAPDSC010016643.1:0-25119 GCA_026290005.1 Latrodectus geometricus | reverse complement strand
TTCGGCGCAGTTGGCAATTTCTAACTAAATAACTATAAGTATTTAAAATTCAGAAAATTGAATTTTATTTTCTCAAATGATATGAAATGAACATGGAAACATGAAACAAATATACAAAATAATACAATTAACTGAGGAGGTAAGGGTTCTGTGTTGAAAAAAAAAATTAATAATTTGTAACCGTGGGGAGATATAGATTCTTATTTTTGGTTAAAGAAAAGTCCTAAGTTTTAATCAATTTGCATCAATGCATATCAAAATTTCACAAAAAAGTAAGAGGTTCGTTTAGATATACAACAATCATTTTTGCATTAAAAACAACAGCATTCATGGAATTCTTCATTTTAATATTTTCAGCTGGAAAGCATAACACAAGAATGCTACAAAATTATGTACAAGGGCAGAATATAGTAATTAACATTTTATGTATTGACCTAGCATTTCATTACAATATTTTATGGCAAATAGAATTCAAATCCGTCTTTTACTGCTTTTGATGCCATTGGATGGAAATTAAATTTTTGTTGTAATTAGAAATTCAATGAAATTGTTCTGTTACTGTCCTAAGTTTCCTTCAAGAAAAGAAAGGTTTGAAGCCCTAATGTACTCTTTTCTAAGATTTAAAAATATATATACATGATGGTTTATGAAAAATGAGGATATTTTGTTAATAAAAGGAGTAAATATTTTCACTGAGTTAAAAAAATTCGTGCCTTCTGATTCAGTTTCAAATTTACTTTTAAAAGTTTTTATATCTCTTACAAATATATCCACTTGTAAAATATATACATTGGGTTTTTAATATACCTTGAAGTCCCATTGAATTAGGTAAACTTACCTAGTAACGACTCAGGCCTCCTTAGGTCCTATAATTGCAGTTACATGACGAGGCATAAATTCAGTTAATTTCTGGAAACGTTTCACGGGAATGATTTGCCAAATATTGGTTAAAGCTATCCATAGTACAGTAATGTTTGTTAGTGCTGTGTGATGGTCTTTCACGCCTTGTTCCAAAACATTTCAAAGATGTTCAATAAGATTTAAATCTGGGCTTCTAGGTGGCAAATTTATAACAGAAAAGTCAGAGGAATGCTCATTCAGTCAGTAACTAACCGGGATTTAAGTTATTGATTTATTGGCATCCCAGTCAGCCAGTAGCTAATCAGTATTGTGTAATCCGATTTGTATTATAGGATTGAGGTACAGTTGTGTTCAGGTACAGTCGGAAAACTCCATTACCATGCGGATAGCAGAGTAGCCAAAACGAATGGAGGTGACGTCACCCAGCAACTCTACGTACCAAAGTGCATTGAAGGAGGTTGGTATACTCACCAAAGGTACCAAACAGTGCCATGGAAAACATCGCAGACCATGATTGAGCCTCCATCCTCTTGTACAGTGCCAACCTGGCATGCAGGATCTACGACTTCATGAGTCTGACGCCATGTTCTCAGCCTCCCGTCAGCGTTAAGTAGTCGGAATCGAATGTGATCACTCCATGCTACTCATTTAAATTCTTCTACTCTTCAGTCTCTGTGTTCTCTTGCCCATGCAAGACGTGGACCATACGGTGAAACCTATACGATGAAGTAAGTGTTGCACAATTCGTTTACTATCTATGTCATTTGAATGAGGAATGGAATTATCATTCAACTGGGTGGTAATTTGAGCTAATGTTTGGCTTCTCTGGCTACTTACATTAAGCTTGAGACGTCTCTGACCCCGCAGTAGCTGGTTGTCCTTTGCAGTTTGTCCGATCGCTATTTTTTTGCTCACCATCCATGTATTCTTGATACACTCTTGATACTGTAGATCTTGAAAATCCAAGCTGAATGACGATTTTTGAAATTGAATGTATGATGTGTCGCGCATCTACGATTTGTTTGTGATCGAAAGTGTCTAAATAAGGCAGTTTACCCATATTGGCAACTGCAACAACTAATTCAGAACAACCATAGTAGAGCTATATATGCAGTTACCACAGCGCCCTCACTTGCTCATAAATGATGCGCATCTCATCACAACTTGCATAGATATTTCTAAATCAGTGATTAATTTGTAGGACGTTAATTTCTTAAAGCTTCCTAAAAATCTCTGATATATGTTTCCAATCTCTTTTCATTATAGAAAAGATTTGAAATAGAAAGGATTAAAAAATTAGCAGCTGAGGTATATCACATTATGTTTTCATATTTGGAACTACACTGTAGGATAGAACACGGATTGACAATCTTATAGCTGTGATTTCTCAAGCCAACCTATAAGTATGAGTTAAAATGCTATGTTATAATCACATTTCCTTTTAGTTAAATCGTGTTAATGAAACATAATAAAATTGGAATGAGGAGAGACAATGCAGTTTATCAGACATCTTTGCAAAGTAGAGCAAAACACCACTGAAAATTGTACCCCGTGCCAAACCAGGCGCGTGTCACAAATTGCCGATGCCTAATCTAAACACTATTATTATGACCCAGTGGTACATGACAGTTGGAACAGGCATTCAGCTCTAGCCTTTGAGTCAATTGAATTCCTAATAGATGAGGGAATTGATTCAAGCAAAGAATTTTTGTTTGACACATTTGTTGTTTGACACATGTGAACAACACTCAATGGTGTGTATGTAAATTTCAACACAGTTCTTTCAGGCAATATCAAGAAAAGAACAATCAGTTGTCTCCAGCATATCAGAATAAGCCACAGCCAGGGGTTCACTAATCGCAGGATAATGGTCTTCAGAACAAAAAATCTCAGGTTCGAACTTAACCATTATTGAACAATGAGAGATGGATGTTGCATTTCTACTTTCTGTATGCACGATTGATCTGGACCCTTGAACAACAAGAATACAGCCCATAGTCTATAAAATGTCACTTGGAAAGGTAATTCACGCGGTGTATAGTTAAAGGCTTTAGACTTCAGACTAGCCAATACAAAACATAACTATTCGCAAGTCATACTGAAAGTGGAAATATCTTTTCTCCGATTAATCGTGCTAACCCAAATGTAAACCAATGCACGATACACTTGTTCTTTTTTTTACATATTTGCATGCAATGTGTCATTTGGTGCAGATTAAAAACAAATTATAATTATGTGATTTTATATTTCAAGTTTACGATATGGATAGTTAGCAATCAAATTCTTACCGCAAGATGTGCTGCGAGTCGTTTCATATTCTTACACATAACGTTTTTCCAAAACGTTGACATTTCTTTCATGACCATAGTTGTCAAAGTTAAAAAAGTGTGATAGGTCTTAACTAGGCACGCTCATTTTTAATTTCACCCAGTATTACTGATTTAACACCAAGAAAAAAATTACAATTAGATCTATCATATTAAAAGTTCAAGCGGTGATTATAAAAAAAACTTGTCTATTCAAAATGTTAAGCTTAATTCAATTTAAATTAGCACAGAAATGAAGCTTGTATCACGAAAATTTCCAAAACATTATTCCAAGAGACGAACCGTACACAAATATATAAATAAAATAATAGTTCTACATTAAATTATGAGTCACTTTTTAAGCATTCTAATTCATAGAGTTACTTGCTATATTACTAGCAACATAAATTAAAGTGTTCATACTGTCTATCAACAACAAGAATAGCTAACGTCAAACAGTCTAGTTAGTGGTCAATGCTTTAATAGAATTAGTGTCTATTTCAAATTATAGTTATACCATTCTGAATAGAACTTCATGTTATTCTCAAGGCATTCATCCAAGTCAAAATAGTGTTTTTCTTTTGGCTTCTCTCGTCGAAAATACAACATGTCGTGATCTCTTGATAACATAAAACAACAGAAAAACTTAAAGGAGCTATTATCGTGGTAGATAGACACTACATATTAGTTTTATGAATAGAACATTAAATGGTAGCACTATCTCTTACAAATATTTGCTACTAAAATATGAATTGTTAAATTAAAATATGAAATGTTAAACTGAAATACGTAAACTTAAGATATACATCACATATCGCTCAATAATATTTTTGGTTGTTGCAGCAGCATACTTCCGTATATGCTGCTACAACTGCAAACCTGTATCTAGGCCTCTATACCAATTCTGTGAAAGCACCCAGGTGGGAGTCTTCGTTATATTTAGAAGCAGGCATCAAGCAAAAATAAATTCGAATATTTGACCTGCCACCTCATAGGTATCATTTCTCTTGGTGGACATTGCGACCACTTCCTATTTAACGTGTCATATTTAGTGAACACGATGGAATTTCTGTTAAATCAGGTTCAAAGTCATTGCTTTCCGATACATTTATAGCAAACTCTAAATGTTTTAAATAAATTGATACATTCCTTACTGTTAATTGCCAAAATAATTAGACTTATTTATTTTAACGTGAACATAGAAGATTTTAAATAATTTACGTCAAGATAATGTTTCAATTTAGAAAACCACAACAGGCATTATTTAGCATTATACTTGGTATCTCTGCTTCAAAATGACAATAGACATAACAAATAAAAGCCTACAGGAATCAAAATAAGCTTATTCATTTACAGTTACGAAATCTCATACTTGCACACACTAAATATCTAAACTTTTTGCCAATAAGCTTCAGGACAAGGTGCATACTTAATCATCGAAACCAACTTATTGAAAGAAAACATATTTTGCTTCCGACTTTTAGACGTATGCGCGTTTTGGGACTTTTCTTAAATTTCTCATTCAATCTAATATTTTCGGTTCCGTGCGAAAACTCGACAGTTCTGTTACAGCACCAAAAACGTGTTTGCTTTTATACTAAACTAAATATATCCTAAAGGTTCAATAAAAATAGCAAGCTCTTCATATAATCTTTTACCATAACTTGATGACTTTCTTCTTTATCTGTCTAGCACTTAATTTCTGAACATATTGATGTATATCAAGACATTTCCCTTGCAAATAGTTTTGGGCATCTACATGAATGTAAAGGGTCTATGAAACATAGAGAAGAACTATTTTCATCGGGATGAAGTGCCTGCCTCCATTCATGTCTTTCTGTCCATTTATATTGGTTCTTGTAGTACCACTAACTATTTTTTTCTCTGATTTTGTAAGTTACTTAGAGCCCTTCTAGGGATAATAGGAATGACTGTCCAGTAATAAGAATGTCCAACAAGTCCATGGTGGGCATCACTCTTATTAGCGGGTTGTAATGAGTTCGAATGCTGGCTGGACTGAACCGGAGATCCATTGTACAAATAACGGGATTGAGATTAAAAACAATATTTTATTAATAAATGTAATTTCATAAAGTCGAAAAGAATTAGTAAAAATCGTTATCATAAGCTCTTGGATCCCATTGCCTTTGAAGAAAGGTATTTTGATCTCATGCCCTAAGTATGTCGGGAATTGTACAGCTTTCCGGGTGTTCTCCCTTGCGACACGCTCACATATCCCACTTACAAGGGACCGGAAGACAATAGGTGTGAATATTAAAATGCTTTACTATGATCATTGACCACTAAAGGGTAAAAAAATATTGTTATTATTATTTTTTATAAACAATTATAATCTATACACTATCTATGAAAAGTTCTCCCTGAATGGAGAAAATTAAAATGACTGATAAAAATTTTGACCGTTAAGCTCTCAATATGCAGTAATTAAAAATATTTGTGTTCTAAGAAATAGAAAATCCGAAATGTCTAAATATTGTTATCATACTTTCTAGCTAACTTTATTTCTTTTTTCTAAATGTACTTAGAACGCGATTCCTAATTAAAATCAAATCAAAGGCAAATCAGTTTAAAAAGTTTTAAAGTACTTTAGTCAACAATAAAAATTATGAGAAATGATGTAAAGAAATCTTTGTTGTCAGCTTAAAATAAAACATCACTCCACTAAAATTTTTATTCCAATAAACTCGGACATTAAAAAGCTTCACGATTTCAGAGATTTTTATGTTCACTACCTGGGTAAAAGTACGATTTTCTTGAATATGTCAATACAAAATAATTTTGCAATAAACTTTTCTATGTTTATTTTTGCCTACTTTTACTTATGCAGTGATAACTAAGCGAAAATTCCAATTATTTAAAGGTGTTTTGGAGAAAATTCATCTTAGGATTTTTTAAACTTTCAATGTTCATGTGCTTATTTTGCAATAGCTGGTACTGTTATTTTGGTAACTCATCTTGAAATAACAGGCTTTGTGCTCATTTTAACAGGTGTTCTGAGTTCTCTTGTCTTACCTTTTGTTATTTATTGCACAAAGTTAGTTTACCGATTATTTATTATATGACTTTTTCTAAAGAATTTTTGTTTTAAATTAAATCGGTTTCCCAGTTTTATCCATTACCAAAATAAATTTGTGGAAGGAAGATCTTATTAAATATTCTTTCTGGCTTCCTCAAGGATACATACAGTAAATCCCAATGTAATTTTACTTGAATAAAGTTCATAAGCACGATATAAGTCTAAGGTACTAAATTCCAAAGAAACAATAATGATAACTATTGGGTAATTCCCAGTGAACGGTACGCTCCTTGTCCGCCATCTTGTTTTAATAGCGTACAGTACACTGGGATACAGCCATAACTATTTATTATTTTATTGCTCTACAAAATGCATCCTTAATTCTTAAATATTAGTTTTCTCTTTGACTAATTTTGCTTTTGTGAGATTTAATTTATTTAATTAAAAATTAATTTTAAATAATTTTATGCATAAAGAATACCTTTTAGTTAAGAAAAATATACTTAAAAAGAATATGTTCAGGTTTAAACCACCATGTATGTTAGATGTAATGATGATGCAATAAAATGTAACAGTTCTACTCAGCAAGCAATAATTTGGTTCCACGTAATCTCAAATGTAACAAGGATTTCTGATGTAACTGTGAATAACCTTTATCATTTACAAGTAAGCCTATGAAATGAAATGAAAAGCTCCTTAACAACCGCTTTTTGTAAAAATTTCCTGGATACGTGCGAAGTGTCTGCTAGTACTAACTCGTAAATAATGTAATGACACGTCGTTATTGATATGAGGAAGGAAAACAGAAACATCTGTCCCGATGTGAAATATCATATGGGTTATTTTACATCAGTGCCTGATGCATTTGTCTGTACAAACTCTTTAAATAAGTTCAATATACTTAGTGACTCATCTCCCGATTTTTTCAGAATGACATGAAATTATTCCGAGTTCGATTCCTCATTTCTTAACCTGAAAGATGACTATTTATAATTATTTAATATTTTTAATTTATTTTGTTTCTTTCTGTAATTCGGATTCACATAGCGCTGGATGCTTTTGTAAGGTAAATTGTTATCTTTTATTTTGTATAAATGTTGACGTATTGTTTCACATCAATAAAAAAGAAATACGGTGTTTTCTTTTTAAAATATATCTGGTATTAGAACAGTTTTCATCTGTATAAAATATTTTGAAGTTTCTTTTGGGAATGTAATTTTGCCATATTTCGTGTTGTAGAAATCGAAACTAATTCTTTTTTCAGAAATGCATCAAAGTAAAATGTAATTGAGCTTTGTAAAGTTTTTTGGTTAGACTACTTTAGGGTACCCCTTTGGTTCTCACCAAGTGGTGATCGCGATTGAACGCCAATCTGGGCAAAATCCAATCGTATTCTGATTGCAACAGAGCATTCTGTGCCCACAAAAATCGCCAATAAAATTGATAGCCGAACAAAAATCACCATGTTTGCAAGGGGGCACCCTAAAATATAGTTTTACCAGTTTTTTATATTTTACTACTTTTTAATCATTTTGTATTCGTAAGTTACTGTAGATTTTACATTATGTTTTTTCTGATATTGGTGATGCTTTTAGAATTTAGTTCTTTCTCGGTATTTGGATGAATTGCATTTTTATATAAATTTTTAAATTGTATTTTTAACTGGTATAATATTCACAGTTGATGCATTTTATTGCACTTGTCATATATAGCTGATTAATTAATAGGGTATACTTCACAATTAATAGTCTATACTTAAAATTAAATAATTAATAGGCTATACTTAAAATTAATCAGCTATACTTGAAAATAATTTTACTGTTTTTATGGATGCTTATTGCAAAAAATACTGGGGATTCTAAAATATGTTTTTACTTTTAACTAATGTGAGGAATTCTTTGTTAAAAATTTTTTTGAATATGATAAATAGCATGCTTTCACTTCCTTTTAGGATGCCCTTCCTTTATGGTTCTTTCATTTCGTGTAATGCAACTATGTGAAAAAATTTCCTTTAGTTATACATTTCAATATTCTGTTATAAATTTTTTCTGTCTTTGCTTTCATGATATTATTCACTCTTAAAAAACAGTGTATTCTAAAGTGCAATTTTACTTGTATTGTAATATGCAGGCTGATGGCTGAGTGGTTAGTGCTTCTGGTTCGTAGATGTTTTAAATATTGTAATACACTCTGCTTTAGTTGGATTATTTTATAACTGATTGACTTTAGATCGTAGGATTAGTGTGTATGTATCGGGTATAAAAATAGTCGTGTAAACTTTGATTTTTATTCTGATGTATTGATATTTTCTTGTAGTTTTTAAAACTCCATTTATTAAATGAGAACATATTAATTCCAATTAATATTCTGTTTTCAAGTTTTTTTTTTTGTTATTTCTTGGTGATTAACTTAACTTCAATAGAAATTATTTAGTATTCACTGCAGTTTTGGGTACTCTCAAATTTTAATTCTTTCTGTCATTTGTTGTGATGCAAATATGTATTCAAGTTGTATATTTAATGTTGTTTACTTTAAGATATAGCTTATGCTTTTTATCACATTTTCATCACTGTATATGTTTATTGTTACCAGAAGGAAAAAATGGGTGATTCTAAAATCCAGTTTTATTTGTGATAATATTTAAACTAATAATGTTTAAATATTATTTTGTAATAATATTTAAACATATAAGTTCTCATTGAATGTTTCTTTATTCAAGAGTTGAGTTCTAATTATTTAAATGCACAGTAAATGATTAAAGTTTTTGTCTTTCATTCAAATATGTTATTTGTTAAAATAATGAATTTAATTTGTGTTTATTAATCTACAGTACTGCCAATTTTTCTAATCCTGCCCAAGATATTCAACATCTTGTTCTAGTTTTTATTAAATGAGATATATGAAACAATTTGGCAGAATTTGCCCAAATTTTCTTGGTGATAGGATTTGATACATAAACCATGTATAAATATGTTGACTTATTTTATCTTTTACATTTATGTATGTATTATAAAAGAAAATGTTTTCCTGTATTTACCCAAACCTTTCATTTTTGTTTATATTTTTATTCACATGAGAAAAATGTAATTTTTAACGATCTTCAGTGAATGACTTTATAATTTGTTTTAGCTTGAAGGACGTATTGATGATTGTTCCTGCAATGTTGACACAGTTGATCATTTCAACAATGTTAAGCTTTACCCTTTATTACAAAGCATCTTAGTGACTGATTATTTTCGTTACATCAAGGTAAGACATAATATTTACTTTGCCTCATATGGAATCGTAAATTTTACAATGTAATATATGTTATATTAGTTGAAAAAAATTATTTTATTAAATTAAATTTTTTACTGAGTAACTTCAGTCTTTGTCATTATGCTTAGATTTTATGAGTAATTAAATTAATTATAAAACAAGATTTTGTAAAAGATGCTAAGTAAAAATATAAGAAGAAAATGTTAATTTAATTAAAATGCTTGTATATAAATATTAAGTTGTAAATGTTTAATGCTCTATAAATGTTGAATATCTAACAATTCTAAATTCTTCTGATTTAATTATTCAATCCCACATGTGTTAAGTTGTTAGTGATTTTATTTTTTCATGGAGTTAAGTTTGTTACTTAATCCTGAATAAAATATGTAAAATAAAATTATAATGTGAATTTAGGTAGAAAATAATTATTTTAGGTAGTATATGAGATGTCAAGCTACCAGCTGAGTGGTTAGCACTCTCGCCCCTTATTCAACAATTCTTGGGTTGGATTCCCATCTAGTGCTTAGGTGCTTATAGTGGTTGAAGTGCACTATAAAGTGGCAAAAATGACTATTGAATGAAAAACAAACCACAATTATGAGATTTTAACAGGTTTTAATTTTAGATATAAGTAACTTAAATCTATTTTTGTGTGCAGATATGAAAATATGTAAATAATATAAACTTTATAGTTATTATTTTTCGGAAGAAATTCACATCATTAATATGCTTGTAAGTTAAATTCTTAGTAATGTTACATTTTATACACTTAAAATATTCTATTGTAATTTTGCAATATGATACTTAAAAATTTGTTCACATCAATACCACTCTACTTAACTTAGTTCTGCATTATATTAATATATCTTATTGTGCAATTATAAGTTTTTTAAATTATTTTCTTCGTGTGTAGTTTTTTCCCATAGAAATTAGTGATTGTAGAGCTAAAACAACATTAGTCAATAATTCTTTATATGTAATTATTATAAGCAATTAACTGACAAATGTTAATTTTGTGTATAAATTTTGAAAAATTATATTGATAATAATATGTAAACTAATTTATTAAATTGATAATTTTAAAATTTGTAAAATTTATTCCCAAGGAATTAGTTTATTTTTGATGTTACAATTTTAGTTATTAAAAATATCATTTCTTGTTAAAACAATTATTAAATTAAGATCATTGCTTTCTTGGTTAATCTTTTATAATGGGAGTAATAGCCATTTTATTTATCATGATTTCCCTTATGTTTTTGGGTGTTCATTCTCTGTTTGCCATAATGATAGTCATTTTTTGGAAAGAAAATTGATTAAGTTTATAGCTCTTATTTTCTAATTAGTCTTATAATATTTTGAAAAATCAAGCTATTTTTTTCATTTTAACACGGTGGTGTGCTGTTTCATGAAACTGATCACAAATGGTTATAAAATTAAGACATAGAGAAATGTATTTCAAATTCTGAGTGCTGGTTTCAAAAGTTATTTTTACATTTTACAATGCAAGTCAAGAAAATGTTGGTATACATTATTTTTCGTGTTTTATATTTTTCTTGTGTTTCACTATTTTAAATTTGATGGACATTTTCCTTTGGAGATATAAATGCTAAACATAAACAATCTGGCTACAACTCACCCTATTATAAAAATGAGGAACTACTTATTCAAGTTTTTTCATCTAAATATATATTCTTAATTTTTATGGTGACATTGTCAACTAAACTTTTACTGGTTTGAAATCAAACTTCTAATTTACTTTAAAAAAAAAAAAAAAAAAAAAAAAAAAAAAAACTAATTTTGAAAAATAAAATATTAATTGAAAATTGTTGGCTGTAAATTATGTTGCCTGACAAAATATTTATCTTCATTCTTTGAATTAATTTTCTTTTATCCTTAAAATCTCAAAATTAATTTTAAAATTGTGTGTATATATATGTATATAAATTTATTTGCATTTGCTTAAAAATACTTTTAAAATATTTTTAGGCAACATAAATTTTTATTTATTAATTCTTCATTATTGACAATTATCATTAATAAAATAATCATAGTTTAAGTAATAGCTAATTGAAAACAAATTTCTGATTATTTTGATTTCAATTTATTTATTTTTAAACGCAGATAAAAACAAAACAAATTAAAATCAAAAATTGAAATTTGTTTTTAAGTCATGTTAATTTTATTTTACAAATGTGCTTCTTTTCAGTTAAATCTTAACAGAGGATGTCCATTTTGGCCTGATGATAGTAAATGTTCAATAAAAGACTGTTCTGTAATTTCTTGTCCTGAGGTAAATTTAATGGTGAAAATTACTTAAAATTCTGCTTTTTTTTATGTCTATTTATGAATATAGTTTCTTTGCATGTCATTAATTATATGTTACTTTTATGTTAATTTCCAGTGACCAATTTTGCTATTCAGAATTTTTGACAATCTATTAATTTGTTTATTAAACAATCCATTAAATAAATCATTTTAAATTTTGTTTGTAATAAAAATAATTTTCAATATTTATTATTGACTATGAATTCTAAATATTAATTTTTTTTCATATTGTTTTCCAACATCTTTCACAGACAATAGTATTAGTTTGATATTACATAGACTTGAGGAAAAACAATCATTATTGAATTTATGAGCAGGTAGAAAATTTTGTGGAGTAATGATTATGAAAACATTTTAAAAATACATAGCATGAAATTTTTCTTTATCAGTCATTATGTAGGGAAGTTAAATTTTATTTTTATTACATTGGTAACACTAATTCTATTGAATAATTTATGCAGCACAAAAATGATGTCCTCTTTGAAAATCATTTAAAATCCCAAGATTTTCAATTAATTTTATAAAATAAAATATTTTTTGATCTTTAAATAATCTGTGTTAGTTTTCATATCATTACTGCATGATGTATTATGCATTGCCATCAATGTTGGCTGGACATCCCTTTGTGGGTTTCAGTCTTCTTCAGAAGCCTCTTATAATTCAGTCTCCAAGAAATTGATTTCATTTTATTCCCCTAAAATATCGTATCCAGGCAATTTTTCCATTTCCTTTTTAGCTTCATGATCTTCTGCAAAGAAGAGTTGGATATTAGGCTTTCAGTGCTACTCTTATCCCCAGTAAATGTTCTACTCATCTCATTCTACTTAGTTGTATATGTTTAATAATTTCCTTGTCTTTATGAATTTCATGTATTTCAAAACTCCTATGAGCCAATACGTTAGCCAAATGGGTTAAGCTTGTAGATTACTGCTCATGATTTTGTGCATAAACTTTACAGGCACAAATTTTATTTGAAGTTATAGTAGCGAATGAATCTGTTGCAATGTATTTTGTTTATTTTAAGTCTGCTTGAAATGTTTGCATTTGAAAATGTTACAAAAAATGTTTTATTTTTGAAGTGAACAAACATTTGAATTTTCAAATTTGTGTGAAGATCCTGCTTTATGTGTTATTCTATGTAAATTTCTGTTGTATGTAATAATTTAGTAAGTATGTGTTAAAATTTTTGACATATATATTTAACTTTATTGTGAATTGTAATTCTTATTAATTAAAAACTAAAGTTTTCATAAAAATGTATCTTATTTTTATTGTTTTAGCGTTATTGTCCAGCTGTCTCCTATGCTAGATAGCATTTATACTGATGTTTTTAAAGAGGGTCCACTGCTTGGTTAATTAAAATAGATTTTTATTTAAACTATATGTTAATTATAATTGATTTAGATTTATAGCACAGTTAATTCTGCTTACTGGTTAGTTATATGCTGTGTACTTTTGAAGTGTTTTTCTTTTTTTAGTCATTGAAAGAAAATAATTAAAAAATTGATGTAAATTTTATCCAATAGATTTGCTCCATATTGACGAATAACAACAAGTGAGATCTGTGAGGGGTTAGTTTATCTAATTCAACTATTTATGTTGACTTGAAGGCCCTGGGTTTAATCTTAATGCTCGATATATCTGTTTCCCATGTTCTCACAGAGAGAAATTTGGGTCATCATGTTGACATTACTGATTCGTTTTTCAAACGTCACAAAAATTATCCATTTTTGAAGCGCATCATTACTGGGGAAGAAAAGTATGTTGTACATAACAATGTTAAACGCAAGAGATCATGGAGCAAAAAAGATGAACAGGTTCAAAGCATTTCAAAAGCCAATATCTATCAAAAAAAAGGTGATACTGCCTGTTTGGTGAGATTTTAAAAAATTATATTTTTTTTTAGCTTTTACCAGATAACAATTAATTCAGAAGTTTACTGCATTAACTTGACAAACTGAATGATGCACTTCAACAGAAAGGTGTAATGTTCCACCATCTTTGTTCCATACTTTGTTGTTGTGAGACCTCGTACAAGTTTGGTCACTCTCCAAAAGCTTTTATATACTGCCACACCAACCATATTCTCCAGATCTGGCGCAATCAGATTATCATTTGTTCTGGTCATCACAAAATTGTTTGTATGGTAAAACCTTTACTTCTATTGAGGAAGTCAAAAATTACCTAGATCAGTTTTTTGCCAGCAAAGACCAAAAATTTTATGATCGTGGAATCATGTTACTACCAGAAAGATGGCAAAATGTATTGGACCAGAATGGCTAATATATAATTTAATAAAATATTTTTTCGTTATACAAAAATTTTTATTTTTCTAAAAAAAACTGAATTCTGAACATCTCAATAAATATTAGAATATTTAATTAATTTATTCACAAAATTTTGATATTTTTAATGATCTTTTCAAATAAACTGATTCATTCCAGTTGAATATTAGCATTATTAATTATTAATAGTTGGTATTTCTATGTGAATAAAAAATCAGTTTCTTCAAACAATTTTTTCCTTAAAGCAATTGAAGCTGTTAAAATTTTTGTAGTGTATTTTCTGTAGCAAATTTTGTTAAATTTTTTAGTTTTCACATCAGAAATTAATATAACCATCAAAAGTGTGTTTATAAATTAAGATGCATCAATAAGAAGTATTGCCTATTTTTAATGAAATAGTACTAGAAATTTTTTCATGTTTTTCATGAAATTTGACAATTATTACAGTAATTTTAATAGGACTTAATGTTTCAGATTATAACATGAACTAATATAATTCTGTTATATTCTGAACAAGTTCAGAAAAATTTAGTCTGAGAATTGTTAAAAATATTTTTTATCTATTTTTTTTAAATATTAATTTGTTTTCATCACAGGAACAATTGCCCCCAGCGTTAAAAGGTGATCGTCACTCTAATAATAATAAAAAAGTAAGTAAATTCTGATATTTGAGAAAATGCATTTATCATGCGCTTATCATTACAATAATATTTTTAAATTATCGCTAAAGTTTTTATTTTGTTGCAATTTCAATACAAGAGCAATAATAATTGGAATTTTTCTACATTACTTTAGTATTGTGGTTTTACTGAAATAACCAAGGAATATTTTTTTATATTGAACCATAGAAATTTTATTTTTTCATATTGTGTTATGTACTAAAATTGTTTTTGTTATTGTGTGTAAAAATATGGCCAATTTAACATTGAATTATTTTAAAATAGATAAATTAATTACTTTTTCATCAAAAGACAAATTTTGTGAGAATAAAGAAATAATTTGAAATCTGCTTCATTTTTTTGTAAAACAGTAATCTCATTTCTTTCACACGTCTTAGGATCTTGTGTAACTCAAAGATATCTTAATTTTATTCTAAAGAACAGATTAAGTCACATACAATTATTTCAGTGTTGTAATGTTTGTAGACTTTTAATTTTATTTCAAAGCAGTAATAATTGAAAAGTAGATTCTATTGATCTGTACTTCTGTAAGTTTCTCAGCTTCTACGAGTACAACTTTCTTTTTTTTAATTCTTTATTTGGGGGAAGTTTGGTCAGTGGAACACCTAGTCATGAATCTTAAAAGAACATTTTTCCCCAAGTCTGTTTTTCTGAAATTTCAATATGTCTTATGGTGGTGACTAAATTGGAGAAAGAGTATAAGAAATGATTTCATAGATGTTAAAAAAAAAAACAATACAGAAAGTATTAGCATTGAAAATTCAGTAAAACTTCACAATACAGTAAGACTCTGCTAAATATTTTTCATGTAGCGCTCTTGTATTTGAATTGTAAGGTTCCCTGCAATTGTACGTAGCATTAGGCTTCCCGATATCCAAAGCAGTTTATCTGTGTTTCTTCTTTTCTGCTGTGTTATACAAACATATTTTTATCGTTTCAAACATTTGTTGACTTTATATAATGTAATGATTGCTGTAGTGACAAATGCTATGATTCATTTGGTGCTGCATTGAATTTGGCAACTTCAACAGTAAGTACCATTCTTAAGATTAAAAAAAAAAAATACTGTCATTGGCATTGCAACTATGACAAGCTCTTTAAAAATACCCATTCAAGAAATAATACAATAGAGAAAATGGAAAAAGACTTTCTGTGTGGATTAACGATGAAATTAAACACAATATGCCATTAAGCCAATGTATTATAAGGGAAAAAGAAAGAGAATTTTTTAATTATATTCAGGTTGTGAGGCAAATGATGCTAGTGAAACTTTTGTTGCAACTTGAGGATGGTTTAACAGATTTAAATATCTTCTTAACATAATTTTCATGATTTCATAAGCTTCTAAATAATCTGCATAACATACTGATTACAGGAGAAGCAGCAAGTGGTGATACCAAAGTGAATGTTGAATTCCCAGCAATGTTAAATAGAATAATTGAGAGAAAAAACTATCCTTCAAAATTGGTTTTTAATGTTGATAAAATAGGCTGTCAATATGAATAAAATAGTGGAATTAGTGAAACAAACCAGTTAAGATGAAGTAAATTTGAAAGATGTTAAAGAAATAGTGCAAGAAACTGCAGCAAGTCTTTCTAATGATGAGTTACAAGAATTAGCAGACCAAAAAGAACACAAAAATATGGAAAGTAGTGATTATAAAGAAGATCAAAAAGAAGTTTCAACAGCGTTTCTAAAAACCAGTTTGATCATTATAGCAGAAATTATGAATTTATTGAAAATGAACCAAATTTTGACAGGAATTCAAAGGCAAGATGGATGTCTTTTTTACTTACCAACAACTTCTTACAGAGTGCAAAAAGAAAATGCAAGTTACAATAAATACCATCTTGACACCAAAGACAGAAAATTGGAAATACAGAAGAGACTGAATGATCTGAAATGTAAACATATTCTGACTTAGAAATTTGTTTTCATATGCATATTTGTTTATTATGTTTCTATATTTATAAGAAATAATCTTTTTGTTTTATTTTTATAAAATAAATGTAATGGTAAAATACTTGACCAATTTTCTACCTATGTTCCCCTAACCCAATTTTTACATCATGAGATAACTTCATTTAATGTGTTTCATATTACGCTTTTCTTTGATGGAAAGTATACCCTGCACTTATCGGAATTTTACTGTAATCTGAAATCCTTTAGCTGTATGCTGGGCAAATCTCTTCACTTGTTTTCTATGAGCTTTCATATTTTTTGTAAGGGCTGTATTAAAAAGTTTATTTAAATTTTATAACATATTATCAAAAATACTTTTATATAATTTAGCATTTTTTTTTCTTACTTGGATCTTCCAGCATTATTCAAAAAGAGGCTATTTTCCCTTTAACATTTTTTTTAATTGAGAATGATTCCTACTAAATTACCTTAACTTAATTTTTATTGAAGAAATTATAATCTTGAAGGTTAAATTTTATTTAGCAGCTTGTTAAAGTCCTAATTTTTGTTGCTGGGCTGACAGATGGATGCTTAGCTTGTTAACCTTCATTTGAACAGTTTCTGGGTTTTAGTCAAAAAGTGACTATACAGCAAGCAAACTCCTGTTGAATTGGACTTTATGTGGGAAAAGTCATTATAGAATGATTAATATATATATTAGTTGTAAATGATTCTAAAGGTTTTAATGATTTAATGCAGTTTTGAATTTAAATTTCCTATTGAAGTTCATTGAATATTTTATGTCAAATTTTATTTTAGTTGGGAGAAAATTCTCAAGAGCCAGAAACCTGTGATGAAAATCATGGTGGTCTTGGAGCTGTGAATTCTACAATTAGGTTTGCAATTTATTAAATCTTGTTTCATTGCTAATAGTAAAGGAATGCAGTCAAGAGAAAGAATATACTATGAATAAAATGGGATTCCATACCTTGTATTTCAAACAAATTTCATGGTGTAATCATTTAAAAACTGTATTTTTTAAAAGTTACTTTTAAAAATTGTATTTCTAAGGAAAAAATGCAGTATTTAATATTAACATCAAAATGATTTTATTAAAATGTTACATATATTTTATTGTGTGTTAATGCTTTATTGCTTATTTTTCAAAAATGTAAATTTTTAATTTTCTTTCAAAATTGTATGTCATGAAATAAAATTGAAATGTTAATTTTCAATGAAATTGTCTTTTTATTTTGTCAATTAAAAGCAATTTAAAATTAAAAGATTTGTTAAATATTTCTAGATTTGTGAAAATTTGTGATTTTATTTTTGATAAATTTTTAGTGTGAATTTGTGATAAGTATATTACATAACATAAACAACTTTATTCTCAATTTATTCATAAATATGCAGAATAGAAATGTATACCTTATTTTGGACATTTATTGTTTAAAAAATTATATTTGATATTCTTATTTTCCATGTATTCTCCTCCAATTCAATGATTTCAATACAAGTGTAATGTTTCCTTATCTTTAAAGAAATAGCTTAACATTTCAACTATGTAAAATCAAATGCATGATTTCAAATAGTATATAAATTTAACATTTTAGATGTTTTATACAGTTTATTTAATAATTGTATTCTAAAGAATTGATATTTCTGTAATTAATACTAGTTAGTAAGTTCACATAACAGTATAAGAAGTTTTTGTCTGAAATTTTTTTATTCTATTTATATCTAGATATAATTAAATATGGAAAAAATCTTTTATAAATTCTTATTACACATGTTACAATATACTGAAATTAAGATATTCTTTTGAGTTTTTGAAAAAAATTTTATTTTGAAAAAATTTTTTAAAATTATTAGTTTTAATTGCAACAAGTGATTAAACACAGCAAGGAATTTAAAATCAATAAGTGCTTAAAGATTAGTAAAAATAAAGTTTTTAATATGATTCTGCTGAAAAGTATATAATAGTCAAAAAATATCAAAAGATTCCAAAACTTTCAGCTTTTAAAAGCCTTAACTTATTATGAACAAATTATAAAAATCACTAATATATATATACACACACAGATATCATTTAGACTAAAAATTTGTCTCTTGCAAAATTTGCAAATTATTGTCATTTATCTGAAATGTAATAATATTTTCATATTTTGCTATTTGGCCTCTATTAATATTTTCCAGAAACACTTAAATATTCTTTTTCTTACAGACAATATTTTGTACTAAGTGATATATTTGTGCAATGAATTTAGAGTATTCCTTATTTGTGTTTGTTTTTAATTTATTTTAGTGATGAAAACTATGAAGGCTTTGAAAAGTGGCAGAAACATGATGATTTGATTGATACATTCTGTGAAATGGATGGTAAATACTTGTTTTTGGTATTTTATTTTAGTTAATGCATTGATTTCTCATTGCATGATCATTTCAAAAATAAAAAAGGGGATGCTTTTTACTCCTTCAAAATCTTATAACATGTCTAAATTTTAGTTTTATTATGTTCTGATATATATGAGTTTTAAGAATAACTTTTTCAAATTTTTTATTAATCATACTTTAATTCAAATTAGATTGAATTCTTATTGACTTAAAATCTGGCATTTTTTATTTAAATATAAAAGGAAAATTCCAAAAATGTTGTAGTGAAAATTTATTCTAGGATTATATTCTGTTAGAATATATTTATCAAGTTTTTATAATTGTTACGTATTTATTATTTGCCTGCTGGCTAGTGTAACATTTGATGCTCATCACAATTACATGCTTTGAGAATTCAGCCAGAATTGGTATACAGAAAAAGGCAATTTTAATGAAAAGAGTTGTCATTTTTAAAAGTTAATAAAAAAAATTGAAAAATCAAAATATTTTGAATTGGATCAAAATAATTTATGATGTTGAGTAAGATTGATAGTTCATTATTTTGCTGTTATCTCAAGTATTAAAATGATTAAAAATTGTTTCATGGTAATACATGTCAACTAAAAAAAATTTAAAAACAGTATTTTCATTATAAGTATTAATATCAAAGGAACATTTTGTATTTGTTTATTTATATTTCAGATGATACTTCAGATTTGCAATATGTAGATTTGCTACTTAATCCAGAACGTTACACTGGTTATAAGGGATCTTCTGCCCACAGGATATGGAATAGTATTTATAAAGAAAATTGCTTTAAGTATGCTTTCCTCTAACTTTAATTAGTCGTTATTTAAATATTTCTAACAATATAATACAAACCATGTTTATAGAAGTTATTTTTTAATCGTCTTTTAAATAATTGCATTATCCGTGTGTGTATTAAATTCTCAGAATTAATGTTTTCCAGTGTATTCTGTAATGACTTCTTTAAAGAAACAATAAGTTGTTCATAATTTCCTAAAAGAAATTTAAAAGTTGATATATGTTAAAAACTTCTTCATAGTTGTTAGTAACTTTGTCAACATTTCTGGCTTATTAATTTTTTGTCCTTTAAAATCATTTTTGCTATTAACATGCAAGTATGAATAGATTAGCCTAAAGGACTAACAATTATCAATACATTTGATGAAATCAGGTCTTGTGTTACACCAAATTAATAATTTTAATTCATTTTTATAATTATTTTCATTGAAATTATTAGAAAAATTCCTGTTTATACCATATTTTTTGCCAAAAAATTAACCTCACTGATGTAAACTTGCAAATAACAGCAATTTTTAGAAAATATAATTACTCAGCTGCTAGTGAAAAAATTATATTAACATAATCAATATTTGCTTTCAATCTTTCAATATTTGTTATTTCGATATTAAAGCCTGGTAAAGAATCTTCTAATCCTATAAGTTACCACTCTATAGCACTTACAAGTTGCTTGAGTAAATCTTGAGCTCATGGTTGATACTTGTCTCATCTATGTCGTGGAAACAAATGCATTTCTCCTTATCAGAGTGGATTCTATGATGGAATTCCATTCTATTGATAACATTTTTTATTTAAAAATGCAAATTCAAAATGCTTTTGCTCATATTTATCACTGGATACCGATCTTCTTTGATATAGATAAGACATTTAAGCATAAGTATGCTATATGGCATTATTCCTAAGTTGCATGCTTTTGGTTTTTGAGGTAACTTTCCCTTTTTTTTATTCAGAACTATTTACACTCTTGCATTTTAAAGAGTTTGTGTTAAGTCAATTTTTTCAGACCTTTCTCTGAAACTGAGGTAGTGTTTTAAATGTATGTGATTGTTGAAAAGCATAAGTTTTTCAATAGTCACATCAACAGCATTCTTCATAACTTACAATCACCAATTTATGGTACACTCTACATCGATGATTTGTAAATCTCGTCTCGCAATCAATCATATCCAGGATCTAATATGTGATTGATTGAGAGGCAACTGCCAATAGCAATTTTCAAATATGAACTTGGTGTGAACAGAATGGTCATACTGTATCAACAAGCATAAAAAGTTGCACCCACTTCTGGGAAAAAAAAAAAAATTCTTATTCTGATCCTGAAATAAAAATGAGAAATTCTTCTTTCTCTCTTACTAAAATTAGGTTTCTCGGTATTAACTTTTCTTCCTCATATGTTCCACCTGTGGAAAAAATCTTAAGTGGTCAATTATTTTACCAGAAATGCTTCCAATAAAGGCATATTTTTTATTGCATTTAATTAAGTATCATACTTAATAGAATAAGAATATTAAGAATTTTTTTTTCACTTTTAATGCTTTTTTACAACAATTTTTATTATACAAATTTGGACACAAAAACCCCTAAATGTTTCCTTTTCTCAAGTACATTCTGCATGCAATAAAGAATGGCATATTTATTTGTCTCTTCCACAATTTTACTCATGAGTGAAAAATCAATGATTGTTTCATAAAATTGTAGAACGTCAGAAGTGTTGTCAAATTGTACGTGCACAAAGGGAATACCAGAAAATTTAAATCGAGGACACGGAACAGGTGGATTTTTCACATCAACCTCGGTAAAAATTCTTGCAGAACTTAAATCTTCATCAGAGCTCACTGCATGAGTAATCTGAGGAATAATCCAAATAATTAGAAAAAATATCTGTATCAGAATGTAGTTCATCGTCTAACAAGAAAGTATTTTCGTCGTCTATTCCATCCATAATTTCCATAAGATTCACAAGTGTGGCATACAGTAGAAACAAAATTTCCATGGAAAGTTCCTGCTACATGGAAAAACCCGGATGAAAAGCATTTCATTTACATGGACAAGCCACGCCATCTGTTGAAAAATAATAATATTAAATAGTCTCTTACAGTAATGAAAAATGCAGGCAAACCAGAAAAGGAAAGGAGAAAATATCAATGCCCATATGGCGTACGGGCAAACCGGATGAGGCCAATTTCGGGTAGCACATACGCTATATGGGCAAACCTGCTTAAAGGGTTAAGGAATTTAATAATACATCTTGGGATGCAGATAGAATTTCACTGCTTTGAGTACACCAGTGTACTATATTATCACAAATTATGATTGTTGGGCTTGTAGATCATCTTGACCATCTGATTTTTGCAAAATTGGACACTGTACAGCATTCTGCCCATAGAATTTGTTTGGCACACTTTTACCTCCCCTATAGAAAGTTTAGTTAGATTGGTTTGCCCCCAATTAACTGTTAGATCTTGGATGTTTCCAGTTTTCAACTATGCAGATTTTAAAATAACTCAAACGACTCATCCTTTACATTTTTTAAGAAACTTCTCTGGTCTCACAAGACTTTATTAAGCACACACTTATCACATTTTACCTTTTATCACATATTACCATCATACAGAATTATCTTTTATCACTTCAGACTTGTATGACCTATAAATTCAAACATCTAATGCACTAAAATTCCCACCATGTAATATTCCATCCAATAAAGTCATTAGTGTGTCTTTATATCACTTAAATTGATTATAACCCTAATTGTCTTCCTACAAAATTTGTTTCTCATTGCTGCCAGTTCTATCTTATTTACCAGTTTACACAGATGGTTCTAAAGCAGTAAGATATGTGAGTTGTGGTATTATCATGGGAGGTATCACTTACAGTTATCATTTCCATATGTCCTGTTCTAAATATACTGCAGAAACAATAGCAAGGGACAATAGTTGGAAATCGGAACATAATATTTGTATTCATACTGATAACAAAAGTATCGTGCATCATTTGGAAAATTTGAATGTTGACTGTCACAAAGTAGTGGTTGATTTTGTAAAAAAATTGATTTCTCCTGAGCGGTAAGAATTTAATATAATCTTTTTCTACTAAACAAATACAAAATATTACATGTTGAAAAATAGAACATTTTAAATGAAATTAGTTTTTATATTTAGAATTTTTTTATTAAATATGTTTGATAAGCATCTTGTATTTACTTTTATTAAACATCTTTTTTACAGATTTGGTGGTGATTATGGGCCATACACTACTTCTAAAAATTTAAATGGTGAGTTGCAAAATCATTTATTTATGCAATTAAATCTACTAAAATAATTTATAAATAGGAATTACTAGTTTAATGTACTATGATATGAGAATATTTTTTTTTATAGCTATGTGCTTGGAAAAAAGAGCTTTTTATCGTGCAATATCTGGTCTTCATTCCAGCATTAGTATTCATTTGTGCTCTGACTATTATACTAAAGGTAATTCTTTTTAAATGTAAAACTGATTTATAAACCAATATTTTGTAAGTAAGGTTATATTTTTAAAAATTGCTTTATATTTAGTGATGGATTTAAAGTATAATAATTTAGGTCTGAAAAAAATTTTTTAATCTGTGTTTTCCTGCATTTTTTAAGTTTTGCAAGTTTTTTTAAGTTTTGAAACTTTTGTATTGGTTTTGCATTTGAAATTTTTTAAATTACCAGTTTATCCTTTCTATTATTGAATTTAATTCTGTCAACATTCATTGTTAGTTTTTCAAAATGTTTTAGTGATTTATGAATTTTAGACATTTTAGGGTTAACATACAATTTATGGTCGATTATTTTCAGGAGTTTGTAAAATATCACAAAGTGACAACAGGGTTGAAGGTTTTATTTTGAAAATATAATGTTCAAATATCATTTGTAATTTATATAACATAATTTCACTTAATCTTTAGTTTTGACTGTCAAATAATTAGACTCATACTCTTAAGTATTGATCTTCTCAGAAACATGAAATTTCAATGCTATCTTTCAATTCATTGTTATGCACTTCAGACATTTTTGTAGAAAAATAAAAGTTTTGAATGAATGTTTAAATTCTTCAAGAGTGTTAACCATTGAAGAGTATGCATTAGAACATATTCTTCTACATAGTTATATTTCCAAGTCTTTAATATTTTTGGCTTAATCCTCTAATCATTCTTTTCATTTTTTTGCTTAATCTTTATTTGAAAAAGAATAAAAGAGGGGGGGGGGAGTTTAAATGATGCATAAAAATAATAAAAAGGGAAAAGGAGAAGTTTAAAGGTCTGAAATTCATAAATTAAAAAATAATAAAAGAATAAAAATAGGAATGAGAGGTTTAAATTATATTTATATATAAGGAGTGATTAGTTAAAGTAAATGTCACATTGTTCATGTAAAGGCTAATTTGTCACATTATTCCCATAATATCTTTGTTAAGAATTTGCAATGCAGATCTTATTGGTACTGTCATTTTTAAAAATTCTTGTTTTAATGTTTTTGTACTTACCAACAAAGAGGGAGAATGTAGGAATAAAATTTTTCTCTGTGTTAACTATCACCAAAATCCATTAAAAAATTTTATTTTAAAATTAAAACTGGTTTTCAACTTAACATTCTTAATGTGAAACTCATATTCCAGATTTGGAATTCTAATACAACTATTTGAATTATTTTGAGAATTTATATAATTATTAAAAAATATTCTACTTCAAAGATTATCATGATCAGTACTAGTTGAAATCATTTCGTTAAAAAAAATTTAAAACTAGTTTTTTGAAATTGATATTTTACATTAAAAGTGGAACAAAATAAATAGGAATAAAAAGAAAATTGGAAAGAAAGGTGTTACAATTGCTTTAAATTTAATTTACTGTATCTAGAGTCAAGTTTTTCAGTATTTTATTTAATGAGTTTTGTGTAAAACTAATCAGTTTTTCTATTCCACAGCTAAAGATTGTTTTAGTAAAGGTGCTTGGGGCCCAAATGTAAAAGAGTTTAAAAGGAGATTTGATCCAAAATACACAGATGGTGAGGGTCCTCATTGGTTAAAAAATTTATATTTTATATATTTACTTGAGCTTCGAGCTATCGCAAAAGCTGCATTTTATTTTGAAAATGAACTTTTTTACACTGGAAATGAAGAAAATGACAAAGAAGTTAAAGTTGCTGTTAAGAAACTTTTAGATGTTGCCAAGTGAGTATTCAGTTTTTCCTATGTGTATTAAAGTTGCTTGTAAAAATATTTTGTTTGTTCTTTTATTT
>JAPDSC010016638.1:117289-134740 GCA_026290005.1 Latrodectus geometricus | reverse complement strand
GCTCATTTTGTATCTTCGAATCATCCTAATCTACTTACTATCAAATTCAGTTAGGTCAGAATCTTTTTTCAAGACACATCTGTAATCATAGGAATGGTATTTTTCATTCTATGGAACAAATTCTATACAGTTCTTTTTAGATTATTTTCCTTCCACGACATTCAGATGTTCTTAATGCCAATTGATGGAGGGATTCGTTATGTTTTGGCTTCTTAGTAAATGTAGCTTAATATTTTTGTAGACGAAATAATAAAAAATAAATAAAAACGTCAAGAAATATCTACTACAAAACTGTAAAATTTATAATCACTAACATATATATAGATAATTCATAAATATTTTTCTTCTTTCATGACTAATTAATTCAAGACTAAGAAATTAATGGTTTTACATTAATGGTTGAATAACATTTGGATTTAAAATTCTTAAATATAAGAAAAACGTATGACTTTAAACATATCCAGGACTCTCATAATCTTAATCCTGCTAGAAACATATTCTCGCATAGACAACTTTTTGCAATAGAAGATAATTCAAGTAAATATCTGTTCAGCATTACACAAAACATTCAATAAAGAACAATATTTGTTTCAAGTTAAGGACTATGTTTGATTTAAAAAAAGGACTTTATTTTATTTATTAAAAAAACATGTTTCAGGTTATAGAAAAATATATTATTTTTTAATCAAAAACAGCCTATGACCTAATAATATGGAAATAATGATTTGTTCTCAAATATTAATTGTAATACATTAATAAAAGTTTTAATTCATCAAAAACTTTTGACATTATAAATCGTTTTAATTAAAAATCAATTAGATTTTACAAAAAATATCAATGTCATCAAAAATATTTTCCCCATTTTTTTTTCTAAACAGATTATATCCAGACTAAAAATAAAATTCCTACACAAAAAAGAATTAACTAGTTAACAGATAATTGTGAATGAGAGCAAAAACTGTTTTATTATGAAAAAATATAAAAACTAATTTGCCAGATATAAATATTTTAATTGAAACTATCAGACTATTCAAAATATGATTATCAACAAAGAATAAAAGATAATTTTAGAACATCAGTCTTTTAAATTTTAATTTAAAGTGAACACATTAAAACAGGGTTATGTATGACACACACAACCACATGGATATACTGAATTTTAACTTCTTTCGATTTCCAAGTGTCCAACAGGAGTTCGCTGAGAATCTCTGACTTCTAGATGCTTGTTTATTTTAATTAACCGTCTTAACTTAACCCAGTATCAAAATCAGAGTCTAATACATGTTTTAATGACTTTTTCTTATAATTTTTCAACAGCATTAACGAAAATCTCTTCTACATTTCTTTAAAAATAAGCAAAGAAATGTGAAATAAAAATTTCATTTAATAATGTAAGGATTTCAGATTAAGAGTAAATCAGGAAATAAATGGTGTTGCTAACAACTGTTAATAATATAACAAAGGGAATTAATGATTAGATATCTATCTTAAAAATATCCCATCGAATAATTAGCTTCATATTTTATTAAGAAAACTATAATAACGAAATAAGAAAATTAATGGCCAGTTTCGCAAGCAAATTTATTTAATGGAAATTAAATTTCATACTTTATTTCAACAGACCTAATAAATGTATTTGTAACTATTTTGATCCAAAACCTTAATTAAAATTAATTTTTATTTAAAGTTAAAATTAACTAATAAAATAGGTTTAATTTAATTAAAATATTCTTCAAATTTAAATAATAATAAAAGTAATTATAAAATGCATGCGTAAATAATTTTATTGTGTTGTTTCTTAAATAATCTTAAAATGGAATTAACCAAAAACAATTTAAATATTTTTTCTAATTGTTTTTAAACATTTATATCAACGAAAATATTATAATTATACGCAAATTTTTTCATGAATTACATGATATATTCATTGCAATTTATTTGTAGTAAGAGAAATAAAATTTCTTTCGAAAATACATTCAGTTTCTATTCCACAGGAAATTATTTTAGTAATAAAGGTGAAAATGCGCTTTAGGTCCCCTACTCTGCCAACTTGGCGAAAGTGTGCTGTGGGTCCCGTACTTGGCGGGTTATCAAAAACGCTGTTGCCATGGCGATAATGGAGTACGATTTTTAACTAATCAGCAACCAATGAAAATGACCGATTTTTCAAACTGAAACTAATTAACGACCAATGAAAATGCTAAAAGAAAAAAACCAATTAATGAGCATGCGCGAAAAAACGCAAATTATTTTCTACAGAGGTTGCCATAAAGAGCTCATTGGCTATAAAAAGTCTGGTTTACCACGCTTGGTGTATTTATCACCAAGTTGGCAGAGTAGGGGAACTAAAGCGCAGATTAACGGTAATAAATATATGACCAATGTCCTTAAAAAGATATGTTTGAATTGAAAAATAGTGACTATATTAAGTTTAAATATTAAGGTTAGGAACCGTAACAAAATTTTCTATATGATTTTAGCAACAAAATTGCATCTATGAAGGAATTGTTTGAGATTTAACCTAACCAAATCATTTAAAAGTTAAATATTATCTGTGACGTCACGTAATCTTATATCAGATCCATTAAGAGAAAAAAAAAACAATTTCAGGAAGACGATGACAAATCATATTAACACTTGTTAAGAAACATAATTTAATGGTGAGAAAATAATTCAAAGATATAAGAATTTTTTTTTAATATTTAAAATAAGTAGATTCACACATATAAAAACTACATTTTATTTAATGCTAAAATTTTGATTTTGTACAAAAAATATTACGTGGTATTAAAGTGTTCAGAATAATAATAAAAAGTCTGTTCCTTTAGCAACATCCTTCGATAAATATCAGTTTATTTTCTATGACATTACGAGAAAAATATCTTAAACTTTAAATGAAGTAGTGTATATGATATTTTTTATAAGCCTTTGCTCTATTAAGAGTCCCAGCCTCCTAAAAAAGAGTTTGTTAGATAGTTTTTTCCACGTCTATATTTTATGTAATCATCACATCAAATTCTGTAATGAATTTCTTTCAAAACTCTCCTGATGCCCCATCTTATAAAACATTTTAAATTTTATTCTGGAAGGACTTCATTGGAAAAGTTCCTTCACACCATGTTAAGGTGGTATTTTAAATAGGTTTCAACTATGGTCTTCATTGAAAAAATCCTTCAAGTAGCAAGTCAATCAGTATTTTAAATCTTGTTTTAAGACCATTCCAGTTACAATTTCTTCAAATTGTCATTCAAATGACATTTTACGTATATCATGGAAAGACTTGACTTCAAAGTTCCTTCAAATCACAATGAAAATGAAATTTTAATTAATATTCCGGAAAGAGTTTAATTATAAAGTTCCTTCAGGCCGCATTTCAAAATAAATATATGGGAAGACTTTATTCAAAAGTTCCTCCAAAGCCACAGTATAAATATGATGGTTTGTGATTCCAGTAGGTCTTTGTAACAAAGTTCCTTCAGGCCACTGTTCGTAAATTATTTTAAATAACACTTTTTAAGTTATTATTGACAATTTTTTATTAATCTTGAAGTGATTTTTCTTAAAATGTTATTCCGGAAAGACTTAATAAAGTTCTTTCAGGCCATGCTTTATAAGAATTCAAATATAATTCCGGAAGGTCTTAAGTAACAAAGTTCCTTCAGGCCATAGTTTAAAAACTGTCTGAATTTCACATCTTATTCATTATAATATCTCCACTTTCACCTCATTTTTTTCTTTAAGCCTCAAATGATGATGTTTTTAAAAAGCTTTAATGAGGTTCATCAAACGAAATGGAGTTGGAACCAACCTCTAAATAAAAAATAATAATTTTATAATAATTGTAACATAATGAAATTACCTAACAGTTAATTGACCGTACATGCAATACATTGGATGTGCTTATTTGAATGTAAAAGAATACTTAATAATTTACTTACCAATACTTTTCATCAAACGCTATATTTATAAAAGCAAAAATAATAAATACCATATAATTAATAACTATTATTATAATTTTATATTGCATATATTACAGGTGAGAATTTTCCAATTTAATTACTGCTCTTAATTTTACTTATTACTCAATATGTTTTTATTCTCAAAATTTAATTTAAATTCACATAAGTATAAATATATTAATCTTTAAATTTGCTGAAGAGAAACATAAATAATTTTATTTATAAAAATATAATTTTAATTGAATTTATTTCATAAAATTATTATCAGTTGAAAACTTAATCTTCAACAATCACAACAGTTTCTGATGAAACTTAATCAATTGTAGCGTTTTCAAATTGCTAATTCATTTTGATTAAATTACATAGTTTTACATATACCTGAACTTTGTATCAGTTTAAATATTTTTCATTAAGAAACTAATTCATAAAAATATACCTACATTCAGAGCATGTGCAACTTAAGTAAAAGAATGTTCAGATTTTTTTTTGAAATTAAATAATTTAATATATCTTATGTGTTATTACAAAATGGAAAATTTATACACGAAAAGAAAAAGATGGTTATATTAATATTATTTTAACATGTTTTGTTAAATATTCTATTGTTCCATAAATATAATGTTTCATAAATTTCATAATATTTTATTAAACATATGTATTTTCTTATTTTAAATTACTCAAATAAAAGCTACTAATCCCTCCTTATTAACTTACTTTTAATGTGTATAAATAAACTTATAAACAGTTACAGATGATTATTTTAAATCTATTTCTCTTATTAAAAATTGTTTTTTAAGAGTATAAAATCTAAAATAAAGTTTGATCATTAAATCATTCAATATTTAGGACAGAATTTTTACCATTTATTTTTTCTATTCTATTTACATATTAATTTTAAAATGATTGGTTTCAACATTTAATGTTTAATATAAATTGTTTAATCTAATTATATTTTAATATGTTTTAATATGTTTAAACTTAAAAAAAATTAAACATTTATTTGTTTATTTGTTATAACATAAATTCACCAAAAAATGTTTAAATATCATAATAGTAATTACCATAATTAGGGAAGGCTCCTTTCGTTGAGGAATATCTCCGAGAAAAATCAGAGATTCCATATCAGCTTCGCTAACCTGCTCATAACCTTTTTTACTCCTACTGCTGAAAATATTTGTGAAAAATATATTAAAAAATAAAGTATTTATATTAATAAAAACAGCAGTCAATGATTTATGTAAACTGATTTAATATTTCACAATGGTATATTTTTATTTTCATAATTATCATTTGTTTCCGATCTTTTTTCCGTAATGATTTTAAATTATTTGTTAAGAAATAAAACTTTTAAGTCTTTAATATATAGATTTTTTGAAAATATTGGTTACTGGTTTTTAATGTGATACAATAAACAGATTTTATAAATTCTAATAGCAATTTAATGGTAATATTTCAAGTATTTTGTAAATTTAAATTTCTGAATATTCAAATTGTTTCGTAAATTGATAAATAAATTTAAAATTATGATTTAATAAAACACAACTATTTGATTTCTCATTTACTTTTGTAATTAAAAAAGGATAATTTATTATAATTTAAATTAAAAATAAAAGACATCAGATTAAAATTATTACGATAAAAATGTAACATACTTTTTCTAAAAATAGATCTAAAAACAGAAAATATGTAAGAACAAATGATATCACTTTTAAATAATGATTTTGATGTAAAGCAAAAAATGAGGCTTTTTTTGTAAAATAATATTCAATTGGTACCTTTAATTGTACCGCTTGAATATTATTTTCTTTACCATTTTTTACATTGCAAATATTTAAAAATTTTAATATTGTACTTTTTAATATTTACAGATTATGCATTTTATTACACTATCTTTCCTTTCATAAATAAATATATATATATATATATATATATATATATATATATATATATATATATATAAATTGCAAATCAAAAACTGCGAAGATTAATTTTTAATTTGCAATTTGAATCTTATACGCATTTTTTTATTTCCAAATTTATCTCATTTATATTATTGTTACATATATTTTTCAATGCTTTTGTGCAGATTAGGATAGCAAATACGTGTTTACTAATATAGACTATTATTTGTAAACTTTTGTATATTTTTCTTTGTAACGTATTTACTATTACATATATAATTTATGTATATTGATAGATATAGAGAAATCTTCCGTAATCAAGTTAATCGAAAATTTAATCACTGCATTTATTTGGCGCAATTTTGCTTATGATTCCAGATGAAATTCCTAGGTTTGCAGATGAATTTTTTTGGCACAAATGCCGTATAATCCAATTTTTGAGTTCGGGGATATTTTTGGCAGATTTCCTTGTTTATCTGTTAACCTGGTTCTTATGATGTCATGAAGATGAAAGTAATAAGAATTGTGTTCAAAATTCTATTTTAGCAACCCTAATAATTACGTCGCGTGAAGAATGTAAGAACATTTTATTTCATTTTCGTATTTTAATTAATATGCGTTTATTTTCTTTTTTTCTATCTTAATATCTTAAAAATATATTATTACACATTTCATTCATCAGATTTAAATTTATTATTTTGATGCATAAACATTTTTCAGGAATTTATTACTTCACAATTAGATCATCTTCACAGCATTAAGTCACAATTACGTTATTTTGGCAATATTTTTTTGTTTACAACATATTCAAAATTTGGCATGATAAGGGATCTCTGCCGTATTTTTTACGACAAATAGGAATTGTCCTCGTCGATTTTGTTGATAAACACGTTTTTTATCATTCTATTTTTATAAATTTTTCTTAATCATCAAAATTTATTTTATGAAAAATTGACTCAATATGAAACCCAGAAATTAGGAAAAACCATTTGTTAAATAAAATAAAAAGTTTTGAGAGATAAACCTTGAGGAATTTTGGCTGAGATTTACTGTACGGTCGCTCTTGGCGCAATTTTCCAAAGTTGGCGATAAATAACATTTTCTGGCAACCCAACCAATTTTGACCAATAACAGATGAGGGATTCCGACCAAAGAAAAATGGGGGATTCTGACAAAATGGAAACCGACAAAATGAAAATTCTCCTATTAGCTCAAAATTCCTATTTGAAATTAAGAATTCTGTTTTCAAAATTTTATTTTTAAATGAAAATTTTTACTTTCCGATGCAATTCAGGATATCTTAATGTATTTTTTTTTCACTTTGCTTTGTGTTCCTCCCGTTTTAAATACGATGACCATTTTTGCTTGGTGATATGAAAGTTTCTATTATCAAAATTAAACAACTTTGCACAAAGTCACCCCGATTACAGAAAATTATTATAAGTATATGACACTCAATGACATAATTTTTTATTTTATAATTAATTATAAAGACGAAATATGAAATGTTGATACATTTTAATGGAGTTAAAATTTTTAAATAAATTGTGAATCAAACAATTTTGAAATAAAAAAATACTTTGTTTTCATTTGTTTTTTACAGTTATTCAAATTAATTACAAAAATCATTGACTGAGAAATTAATAGAAATCTATGTAACAGATTTCATAAGTGATCCATAATTTCATAATAGTCTGTTAGCTAATAAATTTTAAGCTGATAAATTTTAAAAATCAAATTAAAAGCAACGTACTGGTCTCTTATAAACCACTTGCTCGTTAAGAAAGGCATTTCCACTTAATCTCAAAATTATTCACAAAAAGAAATAAGCTTCAGTATTAAATATCACTGGCAATTAGTCGTACGTTTTAAGTGCAAGAGTTTTATTCAAAATAATCGAAGAACAATTTGATTCGCATGTATAACAATAATATCGTCTTTGTTTACAGTAACAATGATGGTTATTGTTATAAGCAATAATATAAAGGTTTCCATTGTAATAATGAAAAATTTAAACAGTATTGTTTCTGTTGTTAGACACATAAAAGTTCTTTTTAACAATTAAAAAATTTACTTAGAACAAATAATTAAATAAGACTTCTAATTATATAACTAACCTGATTTCAATAATTAATTTGTTGATTAATCAATTTTTCGTTCAATTTTAAAATTTAAAAATAATAATCTTAAAGAATTTATCATATTATGTAAAGAATGTAATAAATTTTATAACAATATGTATGAATAATTTAAATAATATTGTTAACAATATAGCTTTCGCATGTATTCTTGTAATTGAGCCCTTGATTTTTGTTAATTTTTAAATCCTTCATTCAGTATGTATAATACATGCATTATCTAATTTAGAAAGGTAAAAATAGATAATATTCGAATTTTTATTGTTTTCACTATTTTGCTTCAACAAACACGAAGACACTATTGTAAAATGTCACATTTTCACGATTTATAAATAAAATTGGTTATTAATGTCATTACTTTCGCTATAGTCTATTCCGCTATAGTCAATGAATATCTATTTTTGCTATAGTCAATACATAAAAAATATTTAAAAAAAGAACAAAAGTAATTGTGAAACTATCTTTTTATAATTATTTTAGATTTTTTTCCCCCTAAAAGTTCGGAGAAAAAAATTTGAAGTATATCAAGCAGATTATTTAAAATATTAGTACTTATAGCTACAACAATTTTTCTTTGATGAATATTCCAAGATAAATTTTCTTATGTGACTATAATTTATAGTAATTGTAAAGGAAATCAAAATATATTTGTTAACACAGCAAGTCAAATTTATCAGTGCTTTTACATATTCGTATACAATGGTGATAATCAAGGATTTTCGGTTCAGTAAGTTGCTAAGTTGAAGTAAAAGACAATAAAATAGGAAAAAGGAAATGTTATCTCATTTGAAGTTATAAACTAATCACTGACAGCGAATGAAAAAACTCATAATAAATTATTATTGAGAGAAAGTAAAAAGGATTTGAACTCAAAAATATATTTTATTATCTATCATAATTTGATATATATGTGTTACCGTGAAAGTCCGAAATCTTTAGAATGTCGACATTCGCTGGTGAATGTCAACATTCACGTAGTCGCTAGGTGTATGTCCGAAATATTTGCTAGATATCCTCATTTCTCACTTACACCGGCAAATGTCGACATCCACAATACACTAATGGTGAATCTTGAATATGCGTTTCGTCTCTCCGTATCCGGAGAGGAGAAATGCAGATTTGCATTTTCTTATCTCAATATTTCAGGCGTGAAAAACGTCACATGTGTGACGTAACTTATCGCCTCTCTTAGAAAGGAGAAGTGACCAATCACGGTGAGTAGAGGAAGTGTAGAGGATTTTTAACCCGCGGGACAAACCTGACAACAAACAAATTAAAAACAAATTAAATGCTCTAGGCCGCACCTCTTTGTTGACGTTGCCTTCTGTTATCTCCTTTTCGAGCTCTTTAATCATCTTTTCAAATTCCACCAAAGCTTGTCTGTGATTGTCGACATATACCGGCGATGGTCCGAAAGTGCAAGAAATGTAATCAATTGTACGGTCTTTCACCAACGTTTTTGGTATGTGTTGACATTCACCGGTGAATGTCGACATTCTCTGATTTCGGTCTTTCACGGTAACATATGCACTCTCAAATAACTTCCTTCTTTTGTAACCCCAATCAGTCCCCTTATCAGGCATTTTCAATCTCTTCAGCCCGTTATGGTTCTTTATTCTTTTGGGGCGTAAATTCACTGAGTGAAGAGAAAGATAAAAATCATTTTGTCTAATAGGCGAAATCTCAGTAATCTGAAACACGCTATCTCAACAACTTTTTTCACTGAAATGAAGAACAGGAATTAATTTTAATATCTATTTATGCTCACATTGTCTATACTCACAAACATTTATCGACTCAAGATATTTTAAGTACAGTAATTCATATGTTTGTTCAAAAATCCATGGAAAACAATTTTAATTAATCTTATGTGAGCGTATTATTCATTTTATTGCTAGCAAACTTTACAAATGCACATTTTTTATTGCTTGTTTGTGTTTTCTGAATTCAAATTTCACATTAAGTCAATTAAAATGCTACATTGAGGATTAATGGATATTTTGTGCTTTAAACTTACGGAATCAAAGCTGTTAGCATTTTGCTTCTACATGAAAATGTGATAAATCATGAAACTCTAAAAGACTTGTACAATTAGTAAGAAATGATAAGTTAAAATGTTTAGCCTTACACTGCATACTTCATAATACTATTTTGTATATTATGAAGTCCTTATTAAAAGTATATACTTTAACCACTTTAATACTGACTTTTCTAATATGATTCCCTGAGAAATTATCAATATATTATTCTTTCTTGAGGCATATTTTTGCTGCAACCTAAATCTGCAGTTTGCTTTAAATATTATTTATTATAATCCTTACATTTTTATTTTATATTCATTCTCTCAACATTTAATGTTTAACGAAAATTCTTGGGCTGTTGGAGTACAAATCCCCAACCTGTAAGGAGAATTATTTTTCTTTACATCGTTGAGAATATTTGCACAATATATTATTTTATGTTTATAAATATTTATTCGAAAATTTAAAATTATTCATTAAAGTTGTACATTCTTAAAAATTCCAAAGACGTTTATATGAACGGTTGGAAGATTATATTTTGTATAATACACTGCTGGCCATTGTAAAAGCAACACCCAGAAGGTTGCATGAAAATAATATGAAATTTACAACCTGCATTCGTAGAGGTGAGATATGCAAATGATTAAAATATCAGATCAGACACGCATCACACGCGCCCGTCACGCCATTTTATAGCGCTATTTAAGACTTGGAGGTTTCGACGATTTCAAGCTCGAAATTTTTTTTTTTTTTTTTTTTTTTTTTTTTTTTTTTTTTTTTTCCTTTCCAAAAAAAACGATCAACTATGCCGCATAAAAAACAACGCTCATTCTTTGATCAAGTATCTGAGTTTGACAGAGGAAGAATGGTGGTCTACTGAGGTTGTGGATTATTGGATTATCATTCAGGGATATCAGTTGTCGCGTTGGACGAAACCAAAAGCTGTAATTCACATATGAGATTGTTGGATGCAGGAGGGTACGACGGACCGACGTTTTCGATCGCTTCGACTTCAATGCACCATTTCCCGTGATAACAGTCAAATTGAGAGCACGGAAATGACAGATCACTCAGCCACATCACGAATCATAGCACAACACATTCAGACTGTAACGCATCATCCAGTGTCTGCGAGTACCATTCCACACCGCTTACAGCAGAGCGATCTGTCTGCAATTTGTCCATTCTTTCTTCTACCCTGGAAGCGGAACCGCAAACGTCTCCACCTCCAATAATGCGATGAAAGAAGGGTGTGGGTATCAGAATGAAATGAAAGTGTCTTAACTGAAGAGTCAAGCATCTGTTTGCAACACCACGATGATGGCATTGGAGTCTGGATACAACGTAGAGAGAGGAAGCTGAGCTGTTGCGTTATGTATTGCCACATTGGTCCTGCACCACTTATTACATTGTGAATCAGTTTTGGATGATCTCTCGCATTCGTCTAGTACGCATTGCCAGTACTTGAAATAGTCAGCGCTACATCTCCGAGGTGTTGAAGCCAGTTGTCCAATCCTTACCTTCAGGGCTTGTCCTCAGCCATATTTCAATTGGATAATGATCCCCTATGCGTGGCGCGTTTTCTCAAAGGGTTCTTCATCAACTGCTTGGTCTGCTGTACCCTAATAACACGTTCAAAGTCTCTGTGAATCAGTGCCGAGACGTTTGGTAGCGGTGGCTACTCTGGCTACTGATTTTGACAGGAACCACATTTCACAGAAGTCTATAAATCAGATCATTTGATTCTTGGTCACCATGTTATCTAGAAAATATATTTTGTTGTGATACCTCTTGCCTTTCTTGTTGCAGCAGTTAGGGTGGCCATCAGTGTAATATACGATAACTGTATACTCTTTCCAGATGAGTTTGCAAGTTGAATTTGCTGTCAGATTTACTCTGCTTTCACCTTTTAGCAATATTTGATTCTATTGTTCCTCTCTTCAATGCTGTTATTTTAAGAAGCAAAACATTCGTCTCCAATCAATAGGCTTTAATAATGAACATAATACTATTCACCTTTCATACTGATCGCCATTTTACAAAAACGACTAATTTTTGGTTGGGTCTGGGTTTTAAATTATTATCTTGAGATAACCAGAACCAAGACAAACGTGGCCCTGTTTTCAATTGCGAGACGATACATTAGGCCATGTGATAGTATGTCGACAACTATACCAAAATTTTAATGAAAGGCTATTATAACTTGCTTCGAGCCGAGGGTGCGAAGCCATTCAGGCAGCAAATTAATGAAGACACAGCTACATGGTTCAAAATTTTTACTGAATTTATTAGTAAAATAATCAATAAAAAATGTATATACTAGTTAATTGCTTACAATTGAAATGCATTTTACGAGTATATTATAAATAAACAAAATTCATTTTAAAGACGTTACATGAATGACGTTAATATGGAGTTCATATAGGTAAAAATAGAGTTACCTTTTAACATGTTTCAATCTTAATCCCATCAAATCACATTGTATCATATCGGTGTGGAGGATTTTCATCAGGATTCAGAAAAATACACGTTTATGGTTTGCATCTAAAGATGTATAGACCGGGATAATTCGCAGGAGTTTAATTTTGAACATGTCCATTTCAACACATCAAAATCAAAGCTTTTGTCTGTAATTTTTCTGCTCGATAATGTGATTACCAACTAACAAAATTTTTCATAAATAAATAAAGTTGGTAACATTATTTCATTCCCACGGCTTGAGATTAGAAATTGAAATAGTAAATTTATAATTTGGTACAAGTTTTTGAACAGACAAAAAGATTTAAAACTGGTTACTTGTTAAAATGTTCATTATTTTTAATTTTTCAAGCGTAAAATATATATATATATATATATATATATATATATATATATATATATATAAACTTGAAATTTTGTGCTGCATCACTTTGCAATTTTAAATTAAAGGATTACTGTTTATAATCGGAACGAAACAAGATTGTTTGTCAAAAATAACATATAACATAAGAATTAGGAGATATTTCAATGATTAAACTAATGAACTCTCTGTAATAACTTCAGCATGAATACAGAGCGTACGTGCTAGTGAGTTATAGATTATTCCGATAAGAGCCCATTATCATATGCTACATATACACTCATGGTTTTCCAAACTCGACTCCAGTCAAACTCCTCATTGATCCTGTAATCGTGATATTTCTTGTTCCAAAGATATTCAGCTTCCTCTTTAAATTTCGCCCCAAGTAAATGTATATAATTAATTTATGTGACATTTCAACTTTTTCACAAACAGCTAAAAAGTCTAATTTTTGTTACTATAAATTGCTATCATAATTTAAAAAGTTATTCAAAGTAAAATAGTTTTATAATTCAGATTGAATTTATTTTTAATGATTAAGATTGAAAAAGATAGGCCAATAAAGTGGAATTTCATGAGTTACTACAGTTACTTCTCTAATACTGCATAACTTTACAGTTTTTTATGTAAAGCACAATTGATTTATGAGTCATTCAAAATCCATTTTTGAGATGAGGATGAGAGAATTGATGTTTGAGCATTTCATAATATTTTGATCATCGGTTTCTATTTGTAGCTGAATTTTTTAATAATATTATCAATTTATATTACATTTATTTCTTAAAAATGGCAAGACATTCGAGAATATCTAGACATGATTTTTGAAATACAGAACCTGTCTTGTGGTTCAGTAGGAACAATATGAAACATGTCATAGGAAATGTGAAGTACCCTTCTTTTGAAGATATTTGTATTTGTCAAGAAGAAAAACTAGTAATCTAAAAGACAGAGTAGACTAATAGAGAGAAGATTGCGATGGCCTGAAAATTCGGAACAAGTTGAAATTGCCGAATTCCTTACCTATTCCTGAACAAGCAATGTTTTTTGTCGAGTGCCAGCCAGGCTGCCAATATGGAATGAGCTGCTCATTTTTTTAAATGAATCGTAATTTGGTTTGGCAACATATACAGGAATCACAAGGAAAGTACATATACAGGAGAGAGAGAAAGGGAAAGTAGATCCACATGCATGAATCGGGATTCCAACGCAGGACCTCCCTATCCGCAGTCAGGCACGCTAACCAAAAGACAAGGAGAGTGGTCAACTAGTAATCTAAGATAAGAATGACTAAGTAGATGCATGACTGATGATATGTGGAATGAATAAGTGGAGAATGGACGGTGGGAGAAGTAGCAGAAGCCTAGTCGTTTTTCCGTCATACGAATGGCACATGAAGTAGCAGGCTAATATTTTTGGTAGTGTTGGATAGGCGATAAGCAGTAACAAAAAGTATTAAATAATAAATTTAAAAACACTTCTGCTCTAACTTGCATTGTATTAGGTATTTAATTGAATTTGAATCACAATCTGACACCAATCTCATTTCATCAAGTGGCACAGTCTATGATATTCTGCGTTGTAAACTCAACTGTGGACTCCTAAATACGAGGTTTTTGCTACTAATATCTTCATCATTCATCTACTCATATTAAGTTCTCATCATGATTGCTGGAGAGCAACTGATGAATAGTTCAGTTTCTGCTGTACTTACTCCGAGTCTTAAACTTTTCAGTCTAAATGTCTTAAATGAGCAAACTTTTAAAATGAAGCATACACAGTCAAGTAAATTATGCTTTACATTATCCTGCTATAATTTAATTAACGCTTCTCGGAAATTGAAGATTTCCACGTCATTGAATTGAGCTCATAAAGCTGGGGTTATGATCATAATATATGGCACTTCAATGCATTGCAGCAGGTTAAGTTTCTGTAACTTTCAATATTTATAAAATTTTCTTTAATGCTTGAAAAACGATAAGCAATTTATTACAAATGAAAATTTAATGTTAAAAAATTAAACTCATATTATTGTTGTATTAAACAAAAACCCATTTGTATTTAATAAACCCACATATATTTAAAAAATATTACAATTTTTAACTAAGTTTACTCGTAATATTCTAAAAACAATATATAACTACTAAAACTTTTCAATTTAAATTTGTTACAATTGTGAATTACGTGTGTTACGAACATATCAAATAGAAATAATTATAAAATATCCATGTTTGAAAATTAAAGGCATAACTTCACTGCATAATGTTATGTCTCTCATAAATTATCGAGGTAAATTTATTTAAGATAAATATATGAGAGAATATCAGAAGCAACTTGAAACATTATTAAAGTAAATTTTATGAACCAGCATTCATTTTATGCTACAAACAGAAGAACTTAATAATTGAGGATTAATTCAATGTTTTTGAATTTCCATCAATTAGTGCCATTCGTAGATTATGGTCCGTATTCATATGTCATAAAAAATACAGAAAACTCCAAGAATTCACCTTGACATTCTGATATTAAAAACATCTAAGAGAAATATGGTTAAATAGAAAGGCAACATAGATTTATCTTTTTCCATCAGCTACTGGGATCGACAAAGCACATTCTTCTCTATAGAGAGTAGTCATATCCCTCCTAATCAATGAAATATGAATCCTCATTCATTCCTTAACTTATATATAACATTCCTTAACATATTCCTTAACTTTTATAAGCAAACTCATTTAAAGATAAAAAAAAATTATTATTTTAACTTAATAGTATTTTAAAAAGACGCAAAATGACAATTTTGTCTAAAAATAAAAATATCAGAGTCTGTAAGAAAAAATTATTTTTAGTTTACATAAATAAGAAATAACTTAATCTGCTAAAAGTCTTTAATAATTTGTGTCATAAATTTCAATAAAATATCAGATATCAAGTATTCCCTAAAAGTAATTCGTATTACATATGACGAGTGTCTGAACTATAGTGTTATTAAAAAATTCTTATACAATAAATAACTGTAATAAAATTGTTAATAAAATAATGTAAACTTGACTCAGTGGTACAATATTCCAAGGCCTACATATCTTTCGGTTAGGTTGTCAACTTAATGCGATACTCCCAGTATTTAGGTCCTCAGCATGTATGATCTCAGCTTTATCGACATACTAAAACGATAAAAGGTTGAGTCCACCTTTTCCAGCATGAGGAGTTAATTAAATATTTCTATAAAATATGCATTAAAATATGACCTAATATGAAATGTTTCTAATTATGTATGTCGCATAATTAATATCCATAAACTATCGATGTTTATTCATGAATTAGTAATATATCGCAAAGAAATGTATCTATGCAGTAAAAATAAAGTTAATCAAGAATTGGGTATTTTGTAAATATAGAAAATATTTCGCAAAAAATGAAATCCTCAAAAGTGAAATTTTTTTTTATTTTAAATTAGAAATTTTGATTAAGTACCGAAAAATAATTTTAGTTTAAATATTTAAATTACTCATATTACATAGAAATTGTGCGACAACATGCTGCCACATTAGTAATAATCTTAGATATAAATATTCTGCTTAAATGTTTTACCAAAAGTCTGTCAAACATCAAAAAAACCAATTCAAGTAGTCAAAGATTTTACTTTAATGGCTTTGTTTCTGTTTTTGCTTTTGCTCTAATTGAGAGTCCCAGCTTTTGAAAGATAGTTTACTGTCTAAATTAAACCATCCTTTTCTTTGTCAACACACTATATTCTACGAGCAGTTCCTTTATCCCACAAAGTTCCTTCAAATAACTGTTCGAAAGGTACATAAAGAGTCATCCCGATAAGGTTTTGATTTGATAAGTCTCTTCAGGCCAGAGTTAAAATGTTGATTTAAGTAATAAACTGAAAGACTTCGTAGACAAAGTTCCTTCAAGTTAGAATGAAAGAGTTATTTTGAAAAATTATAGGAAGGACTTCAATAGAGAAAGTGTTCCTGCAAATCACAATTCCCATTTTAAGGTCTTATCATGAAAGGACTTTATTTAAAAAGTTCCATTCAGCAAATGAATAAATGTAATGTTTTAAGTATCCGGAAGGGCTTTGTCTTTTATGTTCCTTCAGGCCACTATTTGGAAGATACCTTCATGATCATAACTGAAAGTCTTATTATAAGGCGAGCTTCATTTGACAGGATTTTATAAAGAAAACTCCAGAAGGACTTCATAGTTAAAGTTCCTTAAAGACCCGAAACGTGAGAAGTGTCAGATATTTTACAGGAAGATTTTCATTGTCCAAGATTCTTCAAGCCAGTATGTTTCATAGTTGCTCATATCTTACATTTAATTATCAAAAGTATTTCCATTTTTCAATTCAATAACATTTCCATTTTTACTCAACTGCGTATTTAAAGAATACAATGATGTTTCTTAAAAAGCTTTGATAAGATTCAGCAGACGGAAAGGAGTAGGAAGCAATCTCTAAAGGAAGAAAAACATAATGTTATTTATTTACTCAAATAATTAATAATAACATGAACTAACCCAACTTTCTTAAGCATTATATATATGTGTGTGTGTGTGTGTGTGTGTGTGTGTGTGTGTGTGTGTGTGTGT
>JAPDSC010016638.1:89990-116889 GCA_026290005.1 Latrodectus geometricus | reverse complement strand
TGTGTGTGTGTGTGTGTGTGTGTGTGTGTGTGTGTGTGTGTGTGTGTCACACAGTTTGATGTATTTTTGAAAAACTAAATTTATTATATTAATTTAAAAAATTTTAATTTCAAATTTAACTAAAGAAATTAAAAGAAATAAAAGATTGTACAACGTATAAATTTTTTTATTAAGTGATAATGATATATATTCGGAAAATTCAATTGAATTTTAGAATTTAATTAAATTAATTTACTTTATTACACAAATATTTTGATAATTAGTTTAAAACTTAATTTAAGTTCAGATTACGCACAATGCTGCCTTTTCTTAAAAAATTTTTAAAGAATTATGTGAAATATATTACGTAATGTTTCACTTAAAATTATTTCCCGAAGAGATTTTTAGTTTTTCAATATTCTCACCAATAACAAATCCATTTCATAAATAGATGAAACATTAAGAGTTGTGTTACGTAAGCATCTAAATTACAATTATTTTAATATTTAAGATATGTTATCTCTAAAAAAGCATTATATAAGTTTGAATACATTTTCGTAAGTAAATAAATCACAAAAACATTAAATTTTTACTTGTAACTGTCGAAATATAAAAATGTAACTTTCGTTCAAAATTAAGTTGTTAAAAAAATCTCCTGATTTCAAAATAAAGAATGAATCAATGGTAAAAAAATCATGGTCTTAATGTAATTTCAAATTCAAATATTAAATGCATCATTATACATATATAATGCATAAAATTTTCAAATTTTTGTCCAATTTTTCTCTCAAATTTAGGAAGCATGTATCTGTTTTGATAATTTAAATTAATTAAATTAAATCATCGTAATTTCTCTTATTGATAATTTATGTAAACAACTTTGCTAATACTTAAGAATATATGAACAATAATTCAATAATATATTTTCTTTTTAAGCTTAGAATTTACAAAGTAAGACTGAGCAATAGATTTTTATGTATTTAGGGAAAAAATCTATATCCAGCTTATTCAATGTACTTAGATATTAATTTGTGAAACATTTCAATCTCAAATAAATCTTAAATATAATTATTTATATGCAATGAAGTAAATGCATCCTAAAATATTTTTTCAAGAAATATTTAAATGGTAATATTTACCTTAATTAGAGATGACTTCTTTGGCGTAGGAATATCACCCAGAAATATTAATGATTCCATATCAATCTCACTGATTTGTTCGTAACCTTTCCTGTCCCTGCTGCTGAAAATATTTAAGAAAAAAATTCTTACTATGAAAAAAATTTACAAAAATATGATAAATTGTTAATTTTAAATTTAAAGTTCAATACTCGTTAAGTTGTTTTTTGTGTTTTATTATTTGTTGTGGTGCTACATTATTTCAATCTATATATTATTCCTTTTATAATTACCACTTTCTTTTAAAGTGTCTTACCTTGATTTTAATTTTTACAAAATTTCAGATTATTAAATTATTACAAAGCTTCATTTACAGAGATGCCCTTAGGTTTAATTTTTCTCACAACATTCTCCCACTTTCTTGCTGATTATTTTTTAAAAAATTTGGCATGATTTTTTGATGTTAATAAAATTTTAATTAAATTTAAACTCTAAAATATTTTAGATAAAGGTGTTAGGAAATGCAATATTTAACATCTTTTCAATGTGGATATGTAACAATATTTTTAAGAATTTAAAAAAAGTCTAAAAATATATATTAAATTGTATCTTTTAATAATTATCAAAAAAGATACCAATTTTATTTCATCAACCCAAAATATTTATAAGAATTTCCATTAAGTTTAAGTAAACTTCATAAATTCCCAAAAAACTTTTTTTTGTTTTTCTCCTTTTTTAACTTCTTTAAATACAAATTATAATATATACCTATATAAACTATCACATAATATTAATTTGCAATTTATTTCAATGTTTAAGTATCCAGCTTTTTATCATATGTTTATTCCTTTATTATCATCATGAGATAAATACATTTCTCTTGTAAAACTGAGAAAATTTTCCTCTTGTTCTACACTTTTCCTGTACAGAAATTCATTTCATTTTTAAAATTTTGTTTTGGATTTAGATTTTGAAGACATTTCTGTTTCTTCATATCAAAAAGTATTTCACTTTTTGCTATTTTTTTTATCAATGCTTATAAGAAATACTTTAATAAACTTTCATTAAAATTTTTGTTTTCTGGTTTACATATGAATATTAAATAACTTGCATTAAATATTCTAAAAAATCTCAGATCATTTTTCTTTGAAATATTAATAATTTTATTGTCCTTACAACTCAAATAGTATGAAAATTAATGATAATCTTCAATCATATATTCTTCATATCAATATATTAAAAATTAAGATATTTTTTAACAAAGGCCATGAGAACGAGAACATTTGATAAGAATATAATAAAAATGTATCTAGAATACAAACAAGTTAAATGAGAATGAGTAACATCAGACTTAAAATACTACGCCGTTAAAGTAAGTTCATATTTTATAAATTTTTCAATATGTATACTAAAACAAAATTTAACTATATATTATAGAAAAATTAAATAGTCATACAAAGTATTAGGTGAATGCACTATTTTTGCTGATATGTTATTAGTATTAGAATAATATTTTCATTCAACTCTCAAAAAGTGAAAAAATAGTGATATGAATAAATTTTATTTAAAATTAACCAAAATTAATTTTGTTGGATTGCCAACAATAAAGACAGTTTAAAATAAATTTTCAATTCTTTTACTAATAAACAAAAATTATTACCTAGAAAGTATGATAAATTGTTTTTTTTAATTTTAGAATTCAGTACTCATTGAATTGTTTTTGTGCTTTAATATTTGGTGTGGTGCTGTAATATTTTAATCTATATATTATTCCTTTCATAATTAGCAATTTTTTTTATAGTGTCTTACCGTCATTTTAGTTTTTTTTTAAATTTCAGATTATAAAATTGTTGCGAAATTTCCTTTAAAGCCCTTAAGCCCTTTCCTTTTAATTTCCCTTAAGTTTAATATTTCGCTCAACATTCTCCCAGTTCCTTATTGCATAAATTTTTAAAAATTCTGGCATGATTTTTAGATGTTGAGAAAATTTTTATTAAACTTAACCTCTAAAATATTTTTGATAAAGGTGTCATGAAATGCAGTGTTTAACATACTTTTAATGTGGATATATAACAATATTTTTATTAATTTCATAAAAGTCTCCAAATATATATCATATTGTGATTTTTTATAATGATCTAAAAAAGATTCCAATTTTACTTCAACATCCTAAAATATTTATTAAAATCTTCATCAGCTTAAATAAACTTTATATGTGTGTGAGTACTCAAAAACAAATTTTCAACTTCTTTGTTTTTAATGAGATGCGTAAATACAAAATTTAATACAAACATGTATAGAGTACATGTAAAAAAATATTATTAAAAACATAACTTACTGGTCTCTCTTGAACCACTTATTCTTTAAATAAGGCATTTTATTTTGATAATCTCAAAGAATATAACTCTCAAATTAAATTCACTTTAGTACAAAGTAACGCAAGCAAATATTCAACAGCTTTCCTCCTAAATTACAATTCGACAATTAGATTTATATTTAGAACAATAATTCCGCTATTGTTCTGCATTAACAATGAATGTAATAATACAATTTAATTTTCATAGTTCCTTATAGCATAAAATATTGTTTTAAATAATGTGTCTTTTAACAATTAAATAAGGTAACAATTGGGTTAGTCTTTTTAATACTTAATTTTTTGAAAAATAAATTTCATGAAATATTTATCTATAATATTAATAATCCCGTAAACTCGTAATTTTTCGAAGTACATTCAATTTCAAAATTTGAAAAATAAGCTGAAATTTTCGCTAAACCTCAAATTATTCAGAATTGTGCTCATGTAATTTAAACAAATAAATTTTTATAACAATTTAAATGTTTCAATTACTGATAGTAAAAATCCGACCTCACTTAATATAATTCAAATTTCTTTCATAGTCTTATCAATTGCTTATTCCTATAAATGCAATCCATAAATGTGTAATTCAATAATAATCACATTTCGAAAATTGCAGTTTCGATATAGTTTTCACTTAATGGTCATTTTCTCTGTATGTGAGATAATCAGACCAAGGCATCTTGAAGAAATTCCAAAATTCTGTAGATATCCAGCCCGAATTAGAAATCAAACCCATGAACTTTACAAAACACCAATTCAATAACCATTTGGTTGCCAGCTTGACCTTTAAAATTCAAGGATTCATTCTGAGAATTTTATTAATTTACATGAAATTACTATTAGAGAAAAATTTTTAGCTAAAAATATTAATAAATTATATGACATTGTCTTATAAATTGAGAATTGTGTTTTTCTCCCAACTGAAAATTATATGATTCTAGGGTGAAAATGTTCTTTAGATCCCCTGCTTGGCGCGTTTTCAAAAACGCCGATGCCATGGCGAAAATTCTACTGATATTTCAAAGTGAAACTTAATTAGCGACCAATGAAAAGGCTAAAACTAAACACTAATTAATAAGCATGCGCGAAAAAGCGCTTCAAATTCGCGAGTTGGCGAAGGAGGATGTATATAAGGGAAGATAAACCGCAATTTAACCGATTCTAGTAAAAATAAATCAATTGCTCTATTGAAAATTTCATTTTAACAAATTTTCTTAAAAGAAACATTGTTATCTAAAAGTTCCTTAATTTAAGCTTAAATTAAAATCCTTTAATAAATAATTTTTATATTTTGTTAATTTTTGAAAAATAAGATAATTTTGTGGAATATAATTTTAGGAAACAAATACAACAAATTATTTAAAAAGAAACAATAATTGAACATCATAAACCACATAATTTGCCTTTTTAGCTTTGCTAAATAAGAAATAAACTTACACTTTTAAATTATAGTTTTTGAGACACAGTTTCTATTAAAATATAATTGTTAAAGAGATTTGGAGTGGAATAATTATTCAAAACAAAAGCTAATAGAATAATCGTAATTAACAAAATTAATTATGAGCAATTTATTAGAAATATATACGATTTAATTTTAAAGCTAACCAATAATTATATGACAAATTATCGTCTACAAAAGACTATATTTATCATTTCCAAAAGACTTTTTTAAATTATTTAAGAGATTTAAACATTTTAATAATTTCTTTGTACATAGAGCTTAGTGTTTCCTCAAATTTCACGAAACAAATTTTGCTGGGTTTTTAAAAAATACTTGTAAATATAATGGAATAATTTTTTGAAAACTTTATTGAAATCACATACAAATAGATTTACTTAACTTATAATTAACTACTCTTTTTTAAATTTTATATATTTCAGAACCATAAAAATATTTTTCAGGCATTAAGTACTTATTTCAATTTTGATTTCTATGTGTTTTAACTGTCTATAAGGTGAAATCAATTTCCTTTTCTTAGTTCTAAGCAATAAAATATATTATACAAATAGATGTAGAAAAACTAAACTTCTTATACAAAGAGAATTTATTCTTTTACTTTCAGAAAACTAAGCAAAGAGTAGTCTGAAATTTTTTTTAGTAGATATGGTTCATTTCGCTTAGAAATAACTTTTAAAATAATGTTTCTCGTATTGTGAAATTTTGGAGCATTAATAGCATTGAGTATTTAAAAAATGTGTTTGAGTTTAGAAAAACATTGAAAGAAATTTACAGGATAAAAGTTATAAAATAATGTAAAAATTAAAAAGAACTTGTTTATGAAATATTATTCTAAAGGTTCTAACACTAAATTAAAATTCAAGTAAAGCTAAATATATAATAAACGATTAAACATTTGGGAAAATATAAAAATTTATTACATGTTACGAATGCCACCATGAATAAGTTTTATTTGATCAAAAGACTTTTTCTTCACATGCATACAAACTTACGTTATGATCAAAATTATAAATCTCCCTCAGATGAATGCTATTAAAATTTATTAGAGACATTGGTGATTAATAAATAAAATGAAACTTTAAAAAAAATTTCATTTACTTAACTAGTTTTTTTTTTCTCTCTTTGGTAAAAGTTAAACATCCTTTACTTAAAACATCCTTTCCTTCAGTTAAACATATATATTTCCATTTTCAAGTTTATAACATCATTCACGCCACCGAATTATTTAATATAAAGTATTTTTATCTACAAATTATGTTATATTATATTAACTACAAATTATGTTAATAATGGAATGTTATAAATTGTACCACAGCAGCCCAAAGATTGCGTAATATAACAAACAAAATATATGCTAGAAAACATATTTTCAAAAATATTTTTGGAAAATAATCTACTTAGTAACCGAGAAAAATCATTGATATCTTATTGGATAAACACTTTAATGGTCATAAATCATTTTGCAGCTATTTAATGGTTAAAAATATATGACATAAAACTGAAGTACTTCCAAGATTTTTAAGCGTCCGTACAATTTTTTAAGGCTAATCAAAGATTTTAAACAATAAATTTTGGGCTGTCCTATTATAATTCTTTTATCTTCATATTTTTTTTATGAGTAATATTATCTATTATACATAATATACGTACAAAAAAATTTTTTTGGTATGATGTTTTACTTATTTTATAGGAATCAGTAGAGAATACTTACTATATTTTTAAACTGCTTTCATCTATGTTCCAGAATGTTAATACCTGTTTTAAATAAGTTGAATGGGCCGAGGTGGCCTGGTTGGCTTAGGGCGTCGTTCTCGTTACCAAAAGGTGGTGAGCTCGAATCCCGGCTTAGCCGAAGATCCTTCGTGTTCACTAACGGCGACTGGGGCACGTAAAATCTGTCGGGTTGCAATGTCCTCCATGTTCCTATTACAAATTAATACCTGTGGGAGTGGTTGGAGCCAGGATTTAGATCTTCACTGGTTTCAATGTCTAAATTGGAAAATTCAGATGGTACTGCCATCTCTGAGCCAAAAGTCGTACTTCCACCTTCGTATGAGGGGGCTCTATTGAAAAACGGAAGGCGCTCTCTCTGACTTCATTTCGCCTAGTCTCTGACGGGTTGGCTTGGCATTGCCAAGTGTCATCAACAACAACAACAAATAAGTTAAATAAATCTTCCCAAACCACCTGAGAAAAATTATGGGACTAAAATGAAGAAACCATCTAAGAAATAATTCTATATTTTAGTGAATGTGTTTATCAGAAATTAGAATCTTACTTTAGAAAAATAAGTATATCACCTTTCATTACTTATCATAAAATTAATTTTTGACAGTTATCGGAATCTAGAAAATGGTCTCTGCGTCGATGAATACCTTATCTTATCTTTCTCAGGTTCATTTATCATAATTCCTCTTACAGAACTCCAGATGTTTCTTCTCATATAGCTGAGGTAGATAAAATTTCACATATACAAAACACTGAAATGTCTCCTTTTTATTAAATGAATATTTTATGACAAGAGAGAAGAAAGAAAGGCATCTCTATTTATTAAATGTTATTTTTTTATGTAACTTTATGATTTCTTTAGTTAACTCGTCGCATTTTAATACCCCATCAGTAAACAGAAGAGAACTTTTCAAGCAATGACTTTTATTTATAATCGATATTTTTACTACTTAAACATCATATTAGTGATTAAAAAATGGAAATAAATTTCTTTACCGTTTTTAAGTGATGACTGAGCAAGTGAAACTATCGGAACAAAGTCAAAAGTTTTAAATTATATCGTTCTTTCTTATAGACATTACCCATGGCATTTACTTACATAATGCGATCACACATACTAATCTACATCGGACATTCTAAGGGGACATATTATAAAAATCTGCAATTTCCCTTGTTATTACAGACCTTTTGACGGTCAACAATCTGCTGGAATTTATCTGAAATACGATAATTAAAGGATAAACAACAACTATATACTTATGTGTGTCTGAAAACATATATTTGTATAACATAATTAAAAATGTTTTCTCTCCAATTTAAAATGAATTTTTCCATCAATGATTTTTTTAAGTGAACAGATTTCGATTTATTAACGTAAAACTGATATTAGAGAGAACTAAAAATTGGAAATCGGCAAAGAAAATATAAATATTTCAAAGTTTTGCTTTCAAATTGAATTGCTTGAATTCTAAAAATGTAAATAAGAATAATAGTCATCGATACCTATTAATTTATTACAAGTCTGTGACGTTCGTCATATTGTTTTATCTTCTTGTCTGTCACACATACCCAAAATCAGCATTCATTAATTAATCATTATTGATCTTAAAGCATATACAATTTATGGTACATTACAATACACTCATAAATATCAATTAAACAAGATATATATATTTAAAAATCTATTATACACATTCAATATATATTGTATACATTCAAAGTAATATTGTTAAAAAGGAACATTTGGATTCAAAATTCTTTGATCTGGGAGAAACTTATGACTTTAAATCTATCCGGGACTCTCATAATCTTAGTCCTGCAGTTAGACACGTGTTCTCTCATAGAAAATGTTTCAAAATATCAAATTTTTCAAGTAAATATTTGTTCAGTTTTACACAAAACATTCATTAAAGAGCAATGTTTGTTTAAATGTTATTTAATTTATAAAAAGCATGCTTCAGGTTATAAAAAAATACAATAAAATAATCAAAAACAGCCTATGATAGATCATAGAAATAATGGTTTTTTTTTCTGAATATGTATTAATTCTAATGTTAACTTAAAAATACGTAAAATTAAAAACTGTTGTCAATATAAACCCTTTTAATTAAAACTCAACAGGACTTTACGGAAAAACTCAAAGCATCTCCCACATATTTTTAAGCATATTGTATTCAATCTAAATATAAAATGCCTACATCAAAAGGAACTAACCTGTTATGTAACAGGTGGCTATGAATTAAAGCAAAAAATGAGCTATTATGAAAAATAATTAAAACTAATTTGCCAAATATTTAAATTATCTGTTAAAACCATCTGATTTCTCAATATATGACGATCAAAAAGAATAAAAACTAATTTTATGAATAACAATCTTCTAAATTTTAATTTAAAATGAATAAAAATAAAGAGGTCATTTATGACAAGTTTGAATACGCTCTATTTTAACTTCCACCGATTCCCAAGTATCCAAGATTTAATGCATACATTTACGCCATTTTTTGTAATTAGTCATCAGTATTAACAAAAATCCCATCCCCAATTTTTTAAAAATTAGCATGGAAATGCGTGGTTGAAAATTTTTTATAATGTAATGATTGCCGATTTCGTGTATATTGAGAAATAAATCTTGTTGTTAATGAATAAATAATTGTTATTAACATGACAACAACATTTAAGTTTTTTGGTTAGATCCTATATGAACACCTAATAATAACCTATTTAACAATTTTAGCTGCATATTTTACCTAGAAAACTACTAAAAAGATTATATATAAATGATATCCTTAATAACGAAATGAGATAAAAAATGACTTGTGCATCAAGCAAATTGATTTAATATTATTTAAATTTTTGTTTTATTTAAACAGACGTAATAAAATCATTTGTAGTTATTTTTATCCAAAAACTTAATTAAAATTGATTTTTATTCAAATTTAAAAATTATTAATAAAATAAATTTGATTGAAATATTTTTCAAATTTAAATTAAAATCAAACAATGTATATAGTATAATTGGGCTGTAACCCAGTGTACGGTACGCTATTAAAACAAGATGGCGGACAAAGGAGCGTACCGTTCACTGGGAAGTAAGGAAATTTGAATGGAAAAATACTTGGATAACCTATATTTCAAGATGCCCCTCCATTTTTCTCTAATTTAGCACAAGCTTGGGTAATGTTGAATATGATTGTAAAACATTTGTTTTTAAATTTCGGCTGTATCCCAGTGTACAGTATGCTATTAAAACAAGATGGCGCACAAGGAGCGTACCGTTCACAGGAAATTAACCTATAATTGTAAAATGTGTGCATAGGTACTTTTATCGTGTTTTTTTAACAATCGTAGAATGAAACTAATCAAAATACTTACATTTTTTTTAATTATATTTTTATATAAATGAAAATATCATCATTGGACAAAAAATCTTTAAATGAGTTTATAAAGAAATTATATGTATGAAGAAAATATATTTGTGAACCCATCACACACAAACCTAATTATTTAGAAGCTAAATACTATTTGTGACTATACGTTATCTTAAATCAGATCTACTAAGAGAATATAAAGAGCAACTTCCCGGTGACCTCGACAAAATACATATTTGTAAAAAAACATATTTGAAAGAGGGGAAATAATACAAAGATATAAGAAATTTTATAATAAATTATTCAAAATAAGTAGATTCACACATATAGAAACTATATTTTATTTAATACTAAAATTTTGATTTTGTACAAAAAAAAATTATGTTTAAATTTATGGTGTTCAAAATTATAATAAACGTCCGATCCTTTAAGGACATCCTTTGATACATGTCAGTTTATTTTCTCAAAAGTAATGAGAAAATCCCTTTAAATTTATAAAAAGCAGTTTATATGATATTTTTTGTTAGCCTTTGCTCTGTTGCTTGCCTCCTAAAAAAGTGTTTGTTAGATAGTTTTTTTCACGTCTATATTTTATGTAATCATCACGTCAAATTCTGTAATGAACTTTTTTCAAAACTCTCCTGATGCCCCATCTTATTAAACATTTTAAATTTTATTCTGGAAGGACTTCATTGAAAAAGTTCCTTCACACCATGTTAAGGTGGTATTTTAAATAGGTTTCAACTATGGTCTTTATTGAAAGAATCCTTCAAGTTGCAAGTCAATCGGTATTTTAAATCTTGTTTTATGACCATTCCAGGTACAGTTTCTTCAAATTATCATTCAAATGGCATTTTACGTATATCATGGAAGGACTTCACTTCAAAGTTCCTTCAAATCACAATGAAAATGAAATTTTAATTATTTTTCCGGAAAGACTTAAATTATAAAGTTCCTTCAGGCCGCATTTCAAAATTAATACATGGGAAGACTTTATTCAAAAGTTCCTCCCAAACCACAGTATAAATATGATGGTTTGAGATTCCGGAAGGTCTCTGTGCATAAAGTTCCTTCTGGCCACTGTTCGTAAATTATTTTAAATATCACTTTTTTTGACATCATGGCAATTTTTGTATAACTCTTGAAGTGATCTTCTCAAAATGTTATTCAAGAAAGACTTAATAGGTAAAGTTCTTTCAGACCATGATTCCTAATATCATGCAAATGTTATTCCGGAAGGTCTTCAGTGACAAAGTTCCTTCAGGCCATAGTTTAAAAATTGTCTAAATTTCACATCCAATTCACTAAAATTTCTCCATTTTTACCTCATTTTGTATCACATGATGATGTTTCTAAAAAGCTTTAATGAGGTTCATCAAACGAAATGGAGTTGGAACCAACCTCTAAATAAAGAAACGTAATTTTATAATAATTGTAGTAAAATCAAATTATCTAACAGTTAATAAACCATACAGGCAATACATATCGATGTGCTCATTTGAATGTAAAAGAATATTTAATAACTTATTTACTAATACTTTTTATCAAACATTAAATTTATAAAAGCAAAAATAATAAATACCGTATGATTTAATAACTATTATTGTAATTTGATATGCATATATTAGAGGTGAGAATTTTTCAATTTAATTACTGCTCTTAATTTTACTTATTACTCAATATGTTTTTATTCTCAAAATTTAATTTCAATTCAAATAAGTATGCATAAATTAATCTTTAAATTTGATGAGAAAACATAAATAATTTTATTTATAAATATATAATTTTAATTGAATTTATTTTTTATATTGAATTTATTTCATAAAGTTATTATTCGTTGAAAACTTAATCTTCAACAATCACAACAATTTCTGATAAAACTTAATCAATTGTTGCATTTTCAAATTGCATCTAATTAATTTTGATTAAATTACATGGTTTGATGCATACTTTGTATAAGCTTAAATATTTTTCTACGAGAAATTAATTCGTAAAATATATCTACATTCAGAGCTTGTGTAATTAAAGTAAAAACATGCTTCGACTTCTTTTAAAATTAAGTAATTTAATATGAATTATATGTTTCAAAGTGGAGAATTTATACATGAAAAGAGAAAGGTAGTTACATTAATATTATTTTAATATAATTCGTTAATCTATTATTATCTATTATTTCCACATAGTTTTATTAAACATACATATTTTGTGAATTTAAATGAATTAAATAAAAACTACTAAAATCCCTCCTTATTAGAATACTTTTAATATATATAACTAAAATTATGAATATTTATAAATGATAATTTTTAAAATATTTTCCTTACTAAACATTGTTTCGAAGAGTATAAAATCTAAAATAATGTTTGTTAGTTAAGTTATTCAATATTTAGGACAGAGTTTTAACAATTTAACTTTTTCCATTCTATTTACGTATTAATTTTAAAATGATTGGTTTTAACATTTTATGTTTAATGTAAATTGTTTAATCTAATTAAATTCTAGTGTTTTGATATGTTTAAATTCATAAAAAAATTAAATATGTTTATTTACTATAAAATAATTTCACCAAAAAATGTTTAAAAATCATAATAGTAATTACTTTAATAAGGGAAGGTTTCTTTGGTTGAGGAATATCTCCAAGAAATACCAGGGATCCCATGTCTACTTCGCTGACCTGCTCATAACCTTTCTTACTCCTACTGCTGAAAATATTTGTGAAAAATTTATTAAAAGATAAAGTATTTATATTAATATAAATAACGATCAATGTTTATGCAAACTGATATATTATTTCGCAATGCTATATTTTTATTTTCATAATTATCATTTGCTTTCGACCTTTTTCCGTAATGATTTCAAATTATTTGTTAAGATATAAAAATCCTAAGACACATTAATGTATTTTTTTCTGACAGTAATGGCTACTGGATTTTTGTATGCAATAAACAGATCTTATTAAGTCTAATGTCATTTTCCTACGAAATTTCAAGCATTTTGTAACTTTAAATTACTATCGATTCTAGTAGTTTCGTAAACTTATTAACAATTTTTCACGATAAAAATAAAGGTAAAATTATGGTTTAATAAATATGTCTTGTTTTAGTTAGGCCTTACTGCAGTTTAAGGTACCATTCGAATATTATTTTTCTCTGCCATTTTTTACATTTGAAATATGTAAAAAATTTTTATACATTACACTTTTTACTATTTTAATACTGAAAGTTTATACTTTTTTACTTTCATTTCTTTTATAGATACGTATCTCATTGCAGTTCACAAATTGCGGTGTAATTATGCCTTAGGTCCCTTGCTTAGAGTATTTTCAAAAACGCCCATGCCATGGCAAAAACTCTACCACTATTTCAAAGTGAAATTTAATTAGTGACCAATGAAAAGGCTAAAAACAAAAGAGTAATTAATGAGTATGCGCGAAAAAGTGCATCGAATTCTCAAGTTGGCGGAGAAGGTGACCTAAGCCATAATTTAACCCAAATTGAAATCAAAAAAAAGGAAGACTAATTTTTTATTTGCAATTAGAATCTTGGTAATCCTACTTTGATACACTAGATATGAAAAGCCTAAATATTTCTGAAATTCGTTAATCTGCGCTTTAGGTCCCCTACTCTGCCAACTTGGCGATAAATGCACCAAGCGTGGTAAACCGAACGTTTTTATACCTAATGAGCTCTTTATGGCAACCTCCATAGGAAATAATTTGCACTTTTTCGCGCATGCTCATTAATTGGTTTTTTCTTTTAGCATTTTCATTGGTCGTTAATTAGTTTCAGTTTGAAAAATCGGTCATTTTCATTGGTTGCTAATTAATTTAAAACCGTTAAAAATCGTATTCAATTATCGCCATGGCAACAGCGTTTTTGAAAATGCGCCAAGTACGGGACCCACAGCACACTTTCGCCAAGTTGGCAGAGTAGGGGACCTAAAGCGCATTTTCACACTGAAATTTTTATTTCGCTATTTTATTCTGCCTTGGCGCTTTTTTCAGTTTGTCACTGAGGATATGGGCTCTCCTAGAACTGTACCATTTTCTTTTTTTTTTGTTTCATAATTAATTATATGGATTTTATCTGAAATGTAAAGGCATTATTGGAGATAAAAATTTTAAATAAATTGTGAATCAAGCAATTTTATTTAGAAAAATACTTTGCTTTTTATTTGATTTTTATAGTTATTCCAACTAATTAACAAGAAACATTGACTGAGAAAGTAAAAGAAATTTTGTAACAGATTTCATAAGTGTTACATCATTTCATAATAATATGTAAAAAAAATTAAAGAGCTAGTAAATTTAAAAAAAAAATCAAATTAAAAGCAACGTACTGGTCTCTTATAAGCCACTTGTTCTTTAAGAAAGGCATTTTCATTTAATTTCAAAATTATTCACAAAAAGAAATAAATTTCAGTATCAAATATCACTGGTAAACAGTCGTACGTTTTAAGCGCAAGAGTTTTATTTCAAAATGATTGCAGAACAATTAGATTCGCATATATAATAATAAAATCGTCTTTGTTTAAAGTAACAATGCGACTGTTATTGTTATAAGTAATAATATAAAGATTTCCCTTGCAATAATGAGTACTTTAAACAGTATTGTATCAATTATTGCACATATAAGTTCTTTTTAACAATCAAAAATTTCCTTAGAAAAAAAAATAATTATTTAAGCCTCTCAATTAAAAAATTCTCTTATTAATTTATTGATCAAGCAATTTTTTGTGTTCGAGCTTAAAATTTAAGAAATAAGAATAATCTAAAACTTGTAATTTAAGAATTTTTGTAATTACCTATGATGTTAAGTATAGAATATATTAATAAACAACAATAAAAGGATAATGAATAATTTAAATACTAGTATTAACAATGCAGTTTTCAATTGTATTCTTGTAATTTAACTCTTGATTTTTATTAACTTTTAAGTACTTCATTCAGCATGCACAAAAAGATAAAATTCATAAAAATATTTAAAAAAACAAAAATAATTGTGAAAATATCTTTTCATAATTATGTTAGAACTGCTTTTTTATCCCAAAAGTTTGGAGAAATAAATTTGTAGCAAATCAAGCAGATCAATTAAAATCTCAGTACTTAAAGCTACAACAATTTTTCTTTGATGAATATTCCAAGATAAATTTTCTTATGGGCATATAATTTGTAGTAAAGGAAATCAATTTTTTTTTTAAAACAGTGAGCCAAATTTATCAGTGCTTCTACACATTGGTATAAATACAGTAAAAAGAATCTAATTTAAACTTTATTTTTATTTATTTAATTTTAACTTATTAATGTAAAAGTATATTATCTATTGATGTAGAGGGATAATTATTGAACCCGTATGATTAAGAATTTTTATGCCATAAGTATTCAAAAACAGAAAACTACATATTTAAAGGAATGAAGTTTTATAATGGTGGTAATAGAGGATTTTTGATTCAGTGATGGCTAAATTAAAGTAGAAGACAATTTAATAAGAAAAACAAAGTGTTATCTCAAATGAAGTCATAAACTAATGACTGACAGCGAATGAAAACACTCATAAGACATGAGTATTGATAAAAAGTTAAAAGGATTTGAACTCATAAAAATAGTTTATTATCTGTTATAATTATTTGATAAATATGCACTCCCAAATAACTTCCTCTCTATGTTAAACCCAATCAGCCCTCCTTTTTCAGACGTCTTCAATCCCTTCAACCCATCATGGTTCTTTATTATTCTGGGGATGGTTGGTTGGTTGGTTGGTTGGGTTTTATGGCGCAAGGTCCAAAAAGGACAAGCTGTGCCATATTATTCTGGGGAGTAAATTCACTGAGTGAAATGAAAGATAAAAACCATTTCCTGAAATTGGCGGAAATATCAATAATCTCAAACTTGATATTTTAATAACTTTTTTCACTGATTTAAAGAACAGGAATTGATTTTAGTATCTATCTATGCGCCCACAGTCTATATACTCTTTTATCGCGACTCTTAGATATTTGAGATATTTGAAGAATGAAAGAATGGACCGTTTGTCCAAGAAAGGCACTAAAACACATATTGAAACTAGTACTATTCCATTGGATTTCCTAAAAAGACATATAAGAGAACGGGTCATGCTAGACTATAATAAGGACCTGTCTAATAAATCCAGAGACAAACTATTAAAAATGATTGGAAAAAATTCGGTCACAGACCACGTAAAGAGGCAGTGGCCAATTTTAGATTGAGCACTGGTCATGACTGCCTAGCTGAATACCTAAAGAAATTTGGCATCTTGACCAATAGTCCTTGCCCTATCTGTAAGGTAGACAATATGAATAGGGAACATCAACTCGTATGCCCGGGCCTGAATCCTACTCTTCAACAAAGTGGTGATGTTTGCAAGTTATATTGGATGGCGTGGGATCACATGTTTTGACCTCTTACATGCTCCCCCTCAAGCATTTTAAACTTTGAAATTTTACAATTCTAATTGATTTATATTGGTTTTTTTCTTTTTTTTTCTTTTGTTGTAATTTAAATGTGTTTGCGAGAGAACAGCCGTTAATGGATTAGGTTCTTTTTAGCCATATGTAACAACATATTTGAAGTAGAGTAACATATATGTAAGTTCTGTTCACAAATCCATGCTAAGTAATTTCAATTAATCTTATGTTTGCGCATTATTAATTTTATGGCTAGCAAACTATATAATTACACGTTTTTGGATTTTTATTCGCATTTACTAAATTCAAATGTCACATTAAATCAATTAAAATGCTAAATTGAGAATTTATCAACATTTAATAGACTTTTAAATTTTTGGAATCAAAGATATTGACATTTTTCTCCTACATGAAAATATGAAGAAGAAACTGAAGAAATTATAAAAAGAGAGCCTTAGAAGACTTGTATATTTTTTAACTAGTAAGAAATAATATGTTGTAAGCTGTTTGACCTTGCAAATACTTTTTAATATCCTTTTGCATATTAGGAACTATAATTTAATCCATTTAAATCTGGTTTTATTAAACCAATTTCCTGAAATATGCTCAATAGATTATTGTTTCTTTAGCAATGTTGTTGCTGTAACCTAAATCGTAGTTTGTTTTGCATATGATTTATTGTAATCTTTAAAATTTCTTTTTATGCTCAGTTTATATAATTAATGTTTAAGAAAAATACTCAAATTGTTGGAACAAAATCCCTTGGTCATAATGGTTATTATTCTGTACATTGTTGAAGACTTGCGCAGCATATTTATTTTATGCTTATATTCAAAAATAAGAAAATTTAAAATTACACATTAATGATGTTCATCCTTAAAATTATAAAAGGAATTAATGTGAACGGTTAGATGATTAAACTTTGTATAATAGTTAGGCTACTTTATATGTACACAACTTCTTATTAAATTTTTTATAATAACAAGATATAAGTTAGCTAAGAATCGATTTTCACTACCCGTGTTCCACACTTTTATTTATGGAAGAGCATTTCTTATTTTCAGTTCATTAAGTTACTAAGTTTTGAAGTAACTAAGAATTCAACTTCATTACTCCCGTTTCATTTTTAATTCATGAAGAAACACATTCACTATTTTCTTTTCTTCCCAAATCTATAAACGTACATTAAAGTCCTCTGGAAATATAGAACGCACTTAACAAATTTATTTTTTTTATCGACATATGACAATTTTGCTCATATGAATTTTACTGGCAGAAAATTTCAGGAAAACTTTTACTTTATTATATTTAAGGAAAAGCGACTTTTTTAATTCCTTTTATTAATGGTTATGTAAACTATTCATTTATGCTTCTGAGTAGCAAATCTTGTTAATATAAAACTTAACATTCCTCACCTTTTAGTTCCATTGTGACAAATATTGATATTTGATCAACAATCAAGTGAAAGAAATAACTTCCTTTGCAAATAATTTGATTTAATGAAAGGAGAGGTTCGGATTTCAACAGTTAATTAATAATAAATTTTATCTAATTAACATATTTTGGAACCCTAAGTTTCATATTTAATGTCAATTTTTTTACAAAAAATAAAATTTTGATTGAGATATTAAGATAATTTATTAAAATTTGAAAGTTACATAGTAAATATGTTATATTTCTTGCTAGCTACAAGATTTTTCTACTGTTAACTAAAAGTATTTTTCTTTTACATTGAAAAATACGTGCTAGATTATTTTACTGATTAAAACTTTGTAATAAACGTTTTGGACGTTGATGGATATGGTTATTTGGAATCCTCCACAAAGATTTTATATGGCCATGATTCCAAATGAATAAACTCTCATGAGCAAAACGTGACTACAGAATGATACGATAGAGGAAACATCAATCACAAGAAAAACCACAAAATGGCAAAGGGGGAAACTTTCTCATCAAACTTAGTCTATCAAAGGTAATCAGCTAAAGTATTGAATGGAATTAACTGCACAGATAAACTGAAACAAGTTGTTTGCTAATGAGTGTAATATCCAAAATATGATAATATTGGTATCCAAAATGTTGACAGAAGCATATAAAAAATGCATTGCAACTAATCGAAATCCATTATTCTGGTAGAAACACAGAAGTATGCGTTATAACATATATATCAATTACGTTATTTTGTAATGTACCAGATAGGCGTTTCATCATACTTACGATTACGATTACAAATACAAACTTATTTTATTTAACAGGTATTGGAAAAAGAAGGGGATAATCTATAATATCAGGTATTTCTACTATAAAAGTAAATATCTAATCTACACTCATACATAAAATTTTATGCATTTTGATATTAATAGCAAGACGTGAATAGATTACGTATTACAAATATCAGAAATTTTTTATAAACAAAATGTAAAAATTTGTGATTCGGATAGTTTTTTTTATAATATTTCCTTAAAGAAGAAAACTTAAGATTCGCACAAAATCATTACATCAGATATTCTCGTAAAAATATATTCAACAGTATCTGGAACCAAGCCCTAGACTTCTTTCTCTGAACAGTGGAATATTTCTGAGCATTTCTGACATTGAGCTATTATGCACTTTTTGTAATATGATGTTTCACGTCTTGTAGAAAAAATCCTAACAACAGTAAACAATAATGAGACATGTGTACATCCACTATGTCTTTAACTGCAAGCCTTTTCATGTTGAGCTTATTCGTATATTCCAAATTAAAAATCTGAAGAACTTCTAAATATCCATGAAACAGATGGACATGCTGAATCAGAAGTTCAAAATTGTCTCTTATCGTTCCAATATATATATAAAAAATAAATAGTAGCTTGCAGAATAATGCTTTTGTGATGCTTTAGATTGCTATTTTGAATAGTTGAATTTTTTTTTTTAATATTTATAGGGAAAATAAAATAAACGAGATAAAATAATGAAAAATTATTTTAAATACTTAGTGTATATCCAAGAAAAACTAGATATTGCATTTAGACTTATTTAAATTCAATACAGCAAATTCATCACCATAATATTTTTCTAAATAAAAACATGAAAAAGTAAATAAACCTCACCAAGCATGTGAAATTTAAAGCATGAAAAGTAAGATTTTTGGAAAATTTACTTTGGATAGAAGACCAAAATATCCACGTTACAAATAACTGATAAGGAAAGTCAGAACTTTAGGAGATGTGATCATCTCCTAAATCTTATGTGAAATTTACACCATTTGCCAGTTGCTTGTTCCACTAAAGCTATTCAGATTCCTCTTTAAATTTTGCCCCCTAGTTACAATTTTATTTATGTACAATGTATAAACAATTTATTTATCTAATGTTTCAACTTTTTCTAAAGCCCCTATTACATTAGAGTTGCCGATATTTCATTTTGAGCAACTCCCATAGACTTAACATTACGTGACGTCACAGTTCGATTTTCGGCAACTCGAGCACATCGTCCAATGAATGTTCGAGATTTCTATTAGGTTTGCTATAAGTAAATAGGTGTTTTACTAGATTTATTAACAGATCGCTTTTCTGGCTAACATTTTTAAGGTTGCCATATTTTACTCTGTAGGTGTCCAGATTTCATGATGAACTCTTATTTGGGAATTTAATTTGTTGCCAAAATTTATTTACATTACGCCATCTTGCTATTGTTTCACTCAATTTTAGCGTTTGAAACTTCCCGTTTAGAATGATCAAGAGCTAATCTTTGTCGACGTGAAAAGGAAAATATCTGGTTAAAAAATTTCTTAAAACTTTTGTGTTAATTTCCTAAATAAATAATATTATCAATGCCTTAAATAAATAATATTATCAAGATTCCTTAAATAAATACCGTATTTTCCTGTATATAATCCGCGGATTATGTGTAAGCTATTTTTGAAATATTAACTAATATTTAATTTGAGTTTTAAGTTTCCAATAAATTTACAGCAATCTTGTAACTACTTATTTTATCCAATATACTGCTTCTATTCAGTATTTCCCAACAATTATATATCAAATCAAGAAACATAGCTTAAACCCATTCAATTACCGTATTTTCCTGTATAAAATCCGCGGATTATGTGTTTAAAAAGTTCCGAATTTCGTTGTGCGTATTATACGCCGCCGCGGATTATCTGATAGAAAACATTCTCCATCAGAAAAGCTTACAAGAAAGTTTTGAAAGAAATACTCTTTATATTTCATAAAATAAATAACAAGTGGTACCAGGACACACCTGAGTTATTTAAACTATTATCAGCTTTGTGCAATTACGTTCAAAAACGAATTCGGTTCCTATTAAAGCTTTTACGCTTGTAAATTCGCTAACGTCATTTTGCAATTTGTCTTGACGTGAGATGTTTCGTTTTGAAATTATTCAAATTCGTATATCGTCATATGGAAGCGAAAATTTTTAACTTACACAGCAAGATTTTAAATTAAAAGCTTTAGCGAAAGCAAATAAAAACAATAACGTCAAATGTGTTAATGTGAAGTGAAAAACAAAGCACGCGCGGTATAAAAAAAAATGTATAAAATACGCAATTTGTAAATAACCCATTTCTTTCATTTAAATATTAACGAAGCAAATATATATTCATTTAAATATATTTAACATCGTTTTAAAAGTTATTAGAAGCTAAATATCGATAAGTTTTACAAGACTCTCTTCTCAAAATTATCGCTTTTGATCGATCTCGTGCTTTCATCTCAAGTTTATCGCACTCTGCGATAAACTGGATCTAGACTGATATTTTTCATAATAAATGCTCTTTTTATATACAATTTATTAAATTTTTAATCCTACTGTGTATTTTTTTTTATTTTATGTGATATCTATATTATCAGCAGTACATATTTTAGACTATTCGCCGAAAAAAAAAATTGCCGCGGATTATACGCCGCTGCGGATTATATACAGGAAAATACGGTAATATTATCAAGACCTAAATAAATAATATTCTTTCCTTAAATAAATACTATTATCAAGACCTAAAACAAAACTGATATTTTGAAATAATATTTATTTATAGTTTTAATAAAATTAAGAGATCACTCAAACAACACAGGTGAAAATTCTTATTACGTGTAAACACATCTTCATAACGATGATATTTTAACTTTAATTCGGACGCTATTTCATCATACGTTCTTTGTTTTAATTTAGTAAATTTATATTGGGAATCTGAATCATCCCATATATGAGGCTTTACTCTTATCATTTCAATAAAATCAATTTCCATTTCTTTTGTGCATTTAACACAGATATTTGCTATTTTCAAGTATATATATTTATCACATGCACTCATTAACAATAATGAAAACATGTTACTTCTTGGCATCTTATTGCTTCCGCTTGGCGAAAGTAAAAGACAACACCAGTTCCGTTGATCATCTATTGGCGATACGAATTGCTCGAGTTGCTGCTGCATGCACAAAAAAATTGGCATTTCATAACGCCAATAACTTTCATTAGGCATAAAATTTGGCGAAAACTTGGCAATGATCAAATTTCAAATGCGCATCTGTAAAAAATATCTGAAATATCATTGGACGACGTGTCCGAGTTGCCCAAAATCGAGCTGTGACGTCTCGTAATGTTAATCTACGGGAGTTGCTCAAAATGAAATATCGGCAACTCTAATGTAATAGGGGCTTAATAGGACTAAAAAGTGTATTTCTTGTTACTATGAATTCCAATAATAAATAAAAGCGTTATTCAAAATAAAATATTTTTATTAATTATGATTGAATTTGTTTTTAAGGATTAAGATTGATGAAAGATCAGCTGTTAAGGTGGAATGCCATGTAGAACGGCAGTTACTTCTCTAAAGCTGCAAAACTTTAAAGTTGGCGTAAGTAAGACATAATTAGTTAACGTTTCATTCAACATTTGTTTTTGAGTTCAGTTCAGAGCATTGATGTTTGAGCGTTTCACAATAATTTAATCGTTGTTTTCCATTTGAAGCTCAATTTCTAAATAATATTACTAATTTTTTTTTACATTTCATTTTCTTAAAATGACTAGGCATGCTAGAAATTGTACTGCGGGCGCAGTGTATACTTACCATGAGAAAAAGAAGGATAACAAAGCCTGTGGATACGGAACATTGCAAGGAAGAATCGGGAAAGATTCTGTGAAAGATTTTGATTGTTGTTGTTTGACTTTACAACCTTGCAGATATCCTGTTATTACCCCGGATGGCTATCTCTATGATAAAGAAGCTATATTAGAGTATATTATTCACCAAAAGAAAGAAATAGCACGCCGAATGAAAGAATATGAAAAGCAACAGAAGAAGGATTCTGAAAGATTAACAGAATTAGCTAAAGCTGAAGAAGAAGCTCGAGCAGAAAAATTTATGGAAACCGAGAAAAGTATTGTAACTAAACCCATTGCTTCTACATCAGCGGAGACTGACACCAGTAGCAGTATATCCAATGTAACTAATGGTAGAGAAAAGGTTCTCCCTAGCTTTTGGATTCCAGCTCTTACTCCTGCAGCTGAGAAAGTAAAGTTAAAAAAGCCAGAGAAGTCAGTATTGTGTCCCATGAGTGGAAAGCCTCTAAAAGCTAAAGACCTGATACCCATTCAATTCACTGAAATAAAAGATCCTGCAGAAAAGAAATCCTTGATTGCTAGAAAAGTTAGATATATGTGTGCTGTTACTCATGATATTCTTGGAAATTCTGTGCCTACAGCTGTCTTGCGCACTTCAGGAAATGTTGTCACAATGGAATGTGTTGAAAAATTAATTCGAAAAGATATGATTGATCCTACAAATAGTCAGAAGTTAAAAGAGGAAGATATCATTCCATTGCAAAGAGGAGGTACAGGCTATGCAAGTACAAATGAAAAATTGGATGCTAAAGTAAAAAAACCTGTAATGATGGCATGAAAAATTTCTAGTAAACTTGTGTGTGTGCTGAACTTTTTAACCAGTCAACAGCTGAAATGTTTGTAGATTTGTGCAAAATATACCTGTATATTACTTCATACTATTATATTAATAATTAATTTTTTCCCGGTTATTTGATGTTTTGCTTATGTCTTGTTTACTTAAGTTGTCAGTTCTTATGTATCTATATTACATATTTCATTATATATTTACTTTACTATTGTAACATATTACCTATGTTGAACAACATAAAACATGTATATAATGTTAATATTTTTAAATATATATAGTTGATATATAAAAGCTTCTTATCCTTGAAATATTATTTGTTTCTTTTATTTTTACTATACAACAAGAATTTCTTAAGTTACATATTTAATATTTGCAAAGTATTATCCAGATATAACATTAATAAAATGTTACTATCAACATAGATTTCAGTTATATTTTTTATCTTTATAAAGCACCATAATAATGTAAGATATAAAGATAACATTCGCATTTTCAATTGACCTTATTTTGGTTTTGATATTCATTATGAGCAAATTGAGTGGTTCAAAACAAATCATGATTACATATGTGTTTATTTTTTAAAATTTTATTTACAAACTAAGAGCATGTGAAATAATTTCACTTAAATTAGAAAATTTTAATACAAAGTAGATTTTTATAATTAACATGAACATTCTTAAAATATTCGCTTCTAATATTTAAACTCATAATAGAAAAAAAAAAAGAAAGAAATTGGCACTGTATTAAAATGTAAGTGGGGTATTTCAAAATTGATGAAAAAATCCATATTAGTTGCAGAAGTGTTTATTTTTCACTGAAATTCAAATAAAATAATTTGATAAAATCAGCATTTGTCATCAGGCCCAAAATAAGGTCATATATTGTTTATTTAACTTTTTTTTTGGGGGGGGGGGTTTAAAGAAAAATTGTTTGAGGATTAAATGGGACAATTATAGTTGATGTAGATGTAAAGCTGTAATTGTAGGTAATTTATAATTTTAATTAGAATGTCATTTTTTCTAAGTATAATAATCCAATAACAGTGATTAATCTGTTGATAAGTTGTATGCTTTTATCTTCCTATTATGTTCTCTTTGAAGAAACTTATTTCTGTAATTCTAGACTTAATATAAATATGTGAAAAGCAATTTTGTTTCATGCAGTAGAAGTTAGGCAGTCAAGGTTATAAAAATTTAATCACATCTACTTTATGACTTTAATTTGGCTTAACTTCTATAATTTTGATATTTGTTTTATTCATAATATGTTTAAGAAAACATTAACTCTTTACTATATCAGGTTATGACTAGCTAAGCATGGTTTTGGTAAAACTTTTAAACAATTTCTTTTAATATTTTATTGAATTTTATGCTTCATAATTTCTCTTTACTTTATGAATTTATAGTATAATTAAATTATTAGTATTTTTGTATCAGATATTCTTACTTAACCTAATATTTATTCCAACATCATAATTTATGTAGAATACAATATAATATCCTTATCATATTTTGATTCATTAATTTTTAGTAGAAATTGCTGAATACTAGCTGTTTCAACAAATTGGGATTTGATTTACACTTTGGTCATTGATGTTTGTAGTATTTGGAGTCCATTTTAATCACACAAGTTTTGAACAAATTTATCTTGCATGCGAAGTAACTTGTAAAAAAAGGTAATCCATCAATTTTAATATAAATAATTAGTTACATCTAATTTATAAATTTTGTGCTACAATTTTATAATAAATTTTATATTATAGTGATCTGAAGTTAAAAAAAATTTTTTTCAAACTTATTGCTGGCTTTCAAAAAATTTAAATTTTTACTCTGAATATTTCACTAGCTTCTGAAATTTCAACCTTTAGTAGAAAAAAAATTCTAAAAAATACTTATAATTAATTGTTATTTCATTAAATAATTCTCACATTTCATTATATAATTTAGCATTACCTAAACAAAATTTAGTGTATTGTGAATTATAAGATAAAGCCTGGTTACTTAGCGACAACGCTTGACACTCTTAACACACTGGTCTGAGATTCTATCCTTGGGTTGGAAAACATCGGTTCTGAATTTCTTCGGTTTCATTGGGTCGATAAAACTGAGTACCAAGTAATATTGGAAACTAAACACTGGAAGTTCATATTAGGACTTTCTAACCGGAACATTTGTTTTGTTTACCAGAGCCCTTGGTTAAGAAAACAGATACAGTGTAGGCCTTGGCAGACTGATGGGCTGTAAAGTCACTAAGTTTAGAATTACAAGATGAATACTAAATTGTGTGTGTGAAAGAGTAACAGGTGTTATGTATTGTATCATAAATAATGAAACGGTTGACAAAAACTATATGTATTTGTAAACATCATAATACTTAATATGGTTACATTAATTTTTATTCACTTGTATGTGAAGCAATAGATAAGGCTGCTCACATTTCATAATATAATGCAACATTATCTAAGTCAATCTCTAAATCTGTCTTTTTCTTTAGAATTCATACTTCAATAATAAATAAACAATCAGAACAAATACCAACAATTGTATTTGTTCTGATTGCCACAATCTTTTTAATTTTTAATAACATATTTCATGATCAGTCTAAAATTTTGGGAATCAAAGTTGTAAAATAATAGGAAATTTATCAGCTTGGTAGACCTGCCCCATCTGTGTTTTAATAGCCTAAATTTTCACGTAATTATTGTTGGTTAATTTTTTTTGTATATTCTTCCTAATAGCATATTCTATTTTTGTCAATCGTAATAAATATATATATAGAATTCAAAATTGTTGCCGTTCCTTTGATAGTCGGTTTTATGGTGAACATTCAGAAATCTACCCAAAAATTCATTTTTCATTCAATTTGTTGCTTATGGTGAAATTTTGCTTAACATTAGTATTTTAATGGACTTCTGTTGGTAAAATACAAGTACTTTTCTTGAAAAAAAATGTTAAAGAAGATACCCACTTCAATCATAATTTTTAGTTACATTAGTTGATAAGTTGTTTAAATTAGTGCAAACACATCTGGGGATTTTATCATGATCAAAAATATTATATTGCTTGCATTATTGTTTTTTTTTTATTTGCATTAAATTTATTTTATGATGAGTATGCATATTAAAAGTGATTCTGAATTCAAAATTTCATTTTTCATATATTTACCTTACATAAACTCGGTCTTAAAATTTTTGCAAGCAAAGCAAAGTAAATACAATAATTTGATTCAAAAGACAAAGTTTTTATTTCATGAACATATTAATTTCAAAATTTTGAAATAACTATTATTTTTCTGTATGAATTTTTTATTATATGCATACTTTTTAAACTTTTGTAAAGGATATCTTAATGGTATGTATTATTTCACTTACCTTCAAAAATTGACTTCAGTAATCCTTGATTAAGTGCATGTCGATTTTTGATGTGTAATCTCTTTATTAGTTTTAAATTCAATTAGAATTTCATAAAAATATATGATACTCAAAAATATCTGAAAATTATTTATTTTATATTAAATAATTAAAATTTTTGGCTTTGATTAATTTAT
>JAPDSC010016638.1:33506-64990 GCA_026290005.1 Latrodectus geometricus | reverse complement strand
TAATGTTTTTAAGGACCTTAAATTTTTATTTATGTTATCGGTTAAAGTTCTTAATTTTTTAGCTGATTCATAATGAATTTTATCTATGTTCATGATTGAACGAACATGAAAATCCACAAGCAAACGTTTATTTTCATATCGTTCTGTTAAAGCTGCCATAAGAGATTCAAAGGTTTCAGATATACTTTCTAATTGTTTAGCATCTCCTTTTAACGCTGATCTTAAGTAGTATAATTTTTGAGAATTTGTTAAAGATTCATTATTTGTTATTAAATCATCAAATTGATTTTTAAAGGTAGAGAATTCTTCACAACGTCCGTAAAAAACGGGAAGAACTAAAGGTGGTATTTGAGGTTTCATTATAACAAGTTCATTAGAAGCAGAATTTGAATTATTTTCATAAGAATTTATAGTACTTTCATTTTCTAAAATAAATAATTTTCTGAGGCTTACCTCAATCTTTTCTAGTCGTCCTTCAATATCCATTAGTTCAACTTCAAATTTTTCGAAGTTTCTTCTTCAAGTTCCAAAAATTTATCACGTACTGTTTCCAATTTATTTTGTAGCGAGTCCACTGTTTTTAGTTTCACTTCCACTTCAGTTTTAGACAGGTTGTCTGTTTTAACTTCATTTTCTATTCGAGTGATTCTTGCTTTGAGCGAAGTTTTTTGTCGTAACAATATATCCATAGTGCGTTCTTCTCCAAGCGAGACGAATCCAAAAATTTATGTTAGTCCATAAATTCAAAAGTTTTTTGGTATTGTAAGTTGTTTAAATTAAACGACGGATCTCGTGTAGATTTTTATTAATTTTATTATATAAAACAATAACAAGTAAAGTAGCAAATAACAAGTAAGTGTTAAGTAGTAAGCTGACAGTCAGTCAAGCTCCATTCTCCTCCGTGGTCAGAGGCGGAATGCCCCGTTTACATAGAGGGCGCTCTGTTTTCGATTTGGTCTTAGTGGGTATTGAGGTGTGCAGCTTTTGGCCGTGGACCTCTTTTATAACAAATTAAAACACATAATATAGACAATAAACTTGTCTAGTAAACCTAATAAAATCGTGTACAAACAAGATAGTACTCCCAGAATAGAATCCGCATGGTAGTATAAGAAGAAATTAAATATTAACAAAAATTAAGTTAACAATTGATCACAGATCTAATTCTTACATAAGAAATATAAATATAAAATCTAGTTTCATGATACAATTTTTTTTTATATATATATAGGTTTTATAACCTTTACAAAATGAAGCATAAATAAATGACAATTTACATGACAGGTCATAGTTCTCGATTTTTTGAATTTCACTGTTCTTAATTTTGTAAAGGTTATTGTAAAAATTGAAGGCAAGATATTTGATATAATTTGAAATAGTTTGCACAGCTAGATTTTTCCTAATTAGAGTGTTTCTAAAATAGTATTCTGAGCGGCTGATGAGCCGAAGAATTTTGTTTTGTTGCTGTTCAAGTGGTTTCATATTGGTTATGCACGCTCCTCCCCAGACTGGGGAGGCATACGTTACAATGGGTTGAAGAATTGTTTTATATATGAGTAATTTATTTTTAAGTGATAATCGAGAACCATGACACATAAGGGGGTAGAGCACAGCACTAGCACTGATGAGTTTATATTTCATATTCAGTATATGCTTTTTCCAAGTGAGCCTCTTGTCGATGGTGATTCCCAGGTACTTAACATTTTTTTGCCACTGTATGGTAGTTCCTGACATGCGCTCTGTTTTCTACGCTTGCGCCAACAAACATTTAGAATAAAATTCATGTTTGTTTTTTTTCAGTGGTAGTTAATATTAAATATGAGAGTTTTATGGTAAAATTAGTTTACTCTGTTTAGTAATTCCGCTTACAAATAACGAATTTAATTTTTGCTTCTATTTGTAATTTTTTATGCATTAACTAGGGATTTTTTATTTTACATATTAGTTTTCATATATTATTTTCTTTCCTATTTTCAAATGATATAAAACAATGTACATGTTAATTTTTGCATTTCTCATATTTTTTTTTATCATTTGACAAGTTTTTTCTAACCTTTTCTAGCCTCATGAAGTAAAGAGACTTTAAGCTTAGCTTTATGCTAAAAAATAATGATAAATTTCCCATATTTATATTATTATCATTATTAAACTAATTTGATTACTTTCGTTAATAGTTGCCAATATTTCAAAGGAAACATTGTTTTGTTAAACAATAACTTTAATTATATTACGAGATTCCAATTATTTATAAATCTATCGATCACTATATATATATATGTAATAAATTATTTTTCTTTAAATTGTACATTTACTAACTTTATCAAATATATAATAACTTATTGATTATGTGAAACAATTATTTCCTGAATTGGCTATGTTCTGTCAACTCACATAATTATAAACTATCGCCGATGTCACCTTGCATAGCTAATTTCGGCCAATGATATCTAGTGTTCAACAATTATCAAGAAATATCTCAATATTTTTCATGAGACTTTTTGGTTTCTGCTCTTTTGTAGATAAAACAAACTGGAAAAATCTGATCTTACGTTTTTAATGTGAAAATCCCTTTTTATTTTTAATTAATTCCTAAAACTTAATACTAGAAAATTAATTTATTTAAACTACAAGCAACGACTATTTATTTGTGTCAAAGGATTTCCTTAGAAACATTACAAATTAATAAAATACATATATAAACACATTGCTTGCTACTTAAAATGGCACACCAAAACTGATGTAAGTTCAGAAATATCACAGCAAAATTTATTTTCATAACTTGTTATTTATGTTATTATGTACATTTATAACATGTTATTTTCATCACATGTTATTAATTTACATAACATGTTATTCAAAGATCAAATAATTAACATTACAGGGTCTTATAAAGTGTTAATAGTAACAACATTAATAGTCAATTTGGCCATCATTGTTAGTTATAATCTCTGCTTCAAGCTTCACCAAAGAATCACAATATTTCTATGTATCCTTAGGGTATAGCAGTGTGGCGGCTTCCATATATTGCTAAAGTGGATCTGATGTAGCAGCGTTCTGGTGTGCCGTTTTAAGTGGCTTATGTAAAAATAACAGATTTGCATGGAAAGATAAAATCTGAATATTTTTTTACTGTATAAAAGAGCTTTCCAGAAAGATGTATTCTGAACTTAGAACTATTTTTGCTAAGAATTAAATGCATTAATCATTGATAGTTTTATTACTCACAAAGCATTTAGTTTATAATGAAAATATTTATGGAAAATTCTCGTGGAGTTTAAAGCATTATGTAATTATATTTTATATAAAATTATAATTTCCTCAATTACAAATTTTTCCTTTGTTAAAATGTCTTTTACACCAGTCTTCGTATTTATAAAATTATTATTTTATAAATACGAAGACTGGTAATCATATAAAAATGGAATTACAATGCATTTTATTTGTTTTCTTAATGCATTTTATTTGTTTTCTTAATTTTCTGAAAAAAAATTTTTGGGAAATAATATACAATCAAAAGTAAATGTAATTAAAAAAAAAATTCATTTAGTTTATTTCTGAAATAAGTTTCAATACTTTATCACCTAGGTGTAACATAATTTTAAATACTAGTATTACCAATATTTTTTTGCATTCTAATTAGGAATTATTTTTCAAAACTTATGTAGTTTTAACTATTTTGCATATTGAATTCCCTTATTACTTTCATTACTGAAAATTGATTATTTTCATATTTTTCATTCAATAAAATAATAAAAAATATACCCAAAAGTTGCTGATTCACTTTCTTGATAAATTCTTGATTTCTGGCTTAACATGATATGTTAGTTGTCACTTTATGTTAAATCTTTCGATCAAATATCTAAAACATAGTAGAACTGATGATTCACTTTGGTTGGATATCAAGTTATTTTTGATGTTTTCAATGATTATTAATTTTAATTTATAAAAAATTATTTAAAACAAAAACTTTTTGGAAGTTATATTTTTGTGCATGAAATAGTATATCAAAAATACAATTAATAAAAAAAATTACTAAATATAAATTAAATTATTATTCGAAACTATTATTCAAACATTAATTAAATTAATAAATTATTAAATTTTATTATTTGTTTGTTTTTCTAAATATTTAACTTTTGAGTAAAAGAAATGTTAATTATCAAATAACAATTTTTAGTGAAAATCCTTAGGAGCTTTTTTGAAGAAAAATATTAATACATGTATCAAATTCAAACAGAAACAGGAATTTTATATCGATGTTCAAAATGATAAAATAAAAACTTTGATTTGAATTGAACAGATTCTATAAAAACCTATAGTTATATCATGAAGTCACTTCTACAAAATACTTTATTTCTTCTTCTGACAATTTTATCGCAATAATATATCAAAGTTTCTATTTTTATATCTTACGTAATATTTCTCCGGAAAAAACCAGCTATTTGAGTATAATGTAGCCAAAATAATTATTTATATATTTTCATATACGAAATACATCACAAGTATTTTCAACAGCAATGAGTTATGTTGAAATATATATTGAATGACATATGAAGACATAATGAATCACATATTGAAATGTTTGAGTTTATTTTTATTGTTATATTACTTCAGTGCGATATTGAATGATGGGAATTTCAAGAAAACTGCAGGTAAGACATTATTGTGTCTATGTTTAATTAACGTGCTTCTTGATTTCATAACTTCTTTAAGATGTTGAATAATTTATATTGAATTTCTTATTTAAGTTAATTCCTTAGATTTCATTTATTACAGTTAATTAATATTATTATATATTATAATTAGTTTCATCACATAAATAAATAACTTGAACTGAAGAATTTTAATGAATTTAAATTAAAATATGATAGTGGTAGTAAAAAATAACGTGTTCCAATACCATTGCTTGCAAACATTAATGAAAACCAAGGACAATGTTCTGTGATTAACATACACATAAGAACGTCGTTAAAACTATAAAGATATTCTTAATATCATATTAAAGAAAAAGTTATTGATTTAAAATAAAATTAGAATAAAAGATTAATAAATAATGAATTCAATATTTCAATTTTATCTACATCTGACTCATAAATTCATTTCAGTTGTAAGAATAACATGTAAGCTATAGTTGATATAATATTGAGAATTTTTAAAAGATGATTTTTACAGTACAATTGTCATTTAAATTTTTATGAAAAATTTTACTTATTTAAAAAATAACTACTTAATCATATAAATTTCAACAGGTATTTAACAGAAGGAAAATCACAATTTAAATTTAAAAAAAGATATTAATACAGAATACTACAACACTAATAAAATTAACTGTGGAATTGATAACTTTAAAATATTTTTAATATCTCTTATGAATATATCTGCATGTATTTTTTTGGTACTTACCAAAATTTATTAGTTGGATAAATAACATAAACTATATCAGTGTAATCTATTGAAAACATATTTATATAGAGTGTATATGGAAACCAAATTCTGGAGTGTTTTCTAAGAAATAGCTTAATTTATAGCTCATTTTATCGTTTATAAAAGCAATTTATTTAATTATTTATTTTAAAAAATTCAATTAAATATCATTTAAAAAGTAATATTATTCATTTATTTATTATAGTTACACATATATATTTATTAGGATTAAAATAATGATTGAAGATTGAGAATTATTTTAGAATACTCAAATTGGAAAATTTACATACTGAGATTCTAATAATATATAAGAAAATTAATAATTTAATTTTTTTTTTTTTTTTTTAGTTTCAGCAAGCATAATTTCTGGTGGGGAAGAAGTTACGCCTCCATTCAAATATCCATGGATGGTAAGTGAAAATTTTAAATCCAACTATTTAAGTAATCCATTTCAATGAGCACAATTAGTTGGTACTTTTTAATTTACCGTAACAGAATCCCCGTGTGTATGAAACGTTTGGCTCAAATCGATAACTGATTCACATTAAATTACTTATTTATTTATTTTTTTTAAACCAAAGTAACGTTTTTCAAAGCTGATTTCACCATTTAAAAGGCACTAATAAAAAAATTCTTTCTAGCAATTTGGATTAAAAAGAGAAGTGATTCTATGACCACTCATTGTGCCATATTTTTCTTAACCTGAAATGTCAAAAATTATCCAGTGACGTAGAAGATTTCATCGAGTAAAATGAAAGACTATTTTAAGTTTTAATTATTGCTTTCTTTAATTGCTTCAATTCTGTTTCGCATGTTTATAAGATGAATTTTTAACACGAATAAATACTTTTTATACCAATCAAATTTAGCTTAATGTTTTCGCACCGATTTATTAATTTGGTCAGAGATAAATTTGAACAGAACTTTTTTATGGATATGAAAACTCTGTATTTGCCTAATGGTGTATATTATTCAGAACAAGAAATTAATCATAAAAAAATGCACTGCTGGTCACCCAAATTGATGCACCAAGAAAGGCAAGAAATATCACATCAAAATTTATTTTGGAGATGACATGTTGACCAAGTATCAAATGATCAAATTTATAGACTTCTGGGAAGTGTAGTTCCTGCAAAAATCAGTAGCCAGTGTAGCCGCCATTGTTGTTTGGTGTCGTCCAACACGACTACCGATTTCCCTGAAAGATAATCCACAATCATGGCAGGCCACTCTATCCTTCCTTTGTCGAACTCTGATACTTGATCAAAAATTGATTGCTGTTTTCTACGAGGCATAACTGATCGTTTTTTTTAAACCACAATAAAAACACAAGTTTCGAACTTGGAATCGTAGAAATCTCCAAGCCTTAAATTAAATTGAAATGGCGCCACAGGCTCGCGTGATGTGCGTCTGCACTAAAATTCTAATCATTGCATATCTCACCTCCACTAATGCCTGTTGCAAATTTCATGTAATTGCATGTTTCCTTCAGAGTGTTGCACTTACGGTGGCCAGCAGTGTATATAATAAACAAAGAAATGAATCTCTACTTCAATTTTAAGGAAATACCAGAATAGACATTAAACATACAATTTGTCAAGGAAAAAAGATTTCATTATGATAATTGATTTGAATGATCAAGAATCAGTTATTCAACAAGGTACAATGATTAGACTCAACAACCATTAAGTTTTGTCAATATCAATTTAACATGACTCATTGATCAATTGTCAACTAGAAGAGTTAAATGAAACTATTTTATTAATGTCCAGACCTGCAATTAAAATAAATGGCATTAGTAATATTGTTGAAGTAGACGAAAACTGTTTTTGATTTAGAAAAGCGGTCATGGCCACGTCTTTCCATTCCAAATTGGTGTGAGGCTTGAACTATCAAGAAACGAACATTATTGTGCTGTCCCAAGCGTTTTTCCAGAATTTTGCTTATAATTATTAAAGAAAACATTATAGGTGACACTGTAATTTCGTCTAGTGGTTGGGAAAGTCATAACAATATAAAGAATATATCAGTAGCAAATATTTAAAAGAAACCCAATTTAAGTACTTTCGAGTTAACACTAATATTATATTATCAACACATACAAAAATTTGTCATAAGCTAATAACTGAAGGGTGAAAATTGGCAAAATAAATAACAACCCAGCACAGACCTTAATTACATATATTCCTATTTAATTGAACTTATGTGCTAAAAATTTCACTTATAATGCATTATTTTAACACAATTTAAATGATATCTTCATTTTGCACTTCCAAATTATTAATTTTCAGCCCATGTTTTGAATTTTACAATTCTTAATTTAGTTTTTATTAAAGGTTTATAATTTACCCATTATTTGCTATTTTCTATAATTTCCCAAAATTTTTGATGTATCGCCAATACTTTTGAGGATTAATTTTATGCTCAGTTTTCCACTAAGGAATATTTTAACGACATAGGAATCGAATCTCATTTGCAGAAAAATACTAGATTTTTTTATTTAAATATTTTGCCTATCTCTGATATCCGGATTTGTGATCCGAACATATACTTTGAATACGAATTTTTTATTCTGATATGTTACTTATTTATGAATAGGTATCACATATCGAATAACAAATAATATGACTTGTTATTTGAATATGTCAATCACATTTTTTCTCAACATTTTTTTTTAATGCTTTCTAAATTTATTTGGAACAACTATGTTTCCAAATAATAATAATTTTACTTGAATGATAATGAGAATTTAATTATTATATAATTTTTAAAGTTCAAAGCAATGTTGTAGGATGTTTTTGTTCTAATTTGTAAAAAACTGATTCATTGAATTTTATTCTTAATTTATTTTGCTTTTCATGTACTGAGCAATCATTAAACATCTGACTGATTTTTATTTACATTACTTAGCTCTAAATTACTAAATGTTAAAGAATCTTGATTATGAAATACACTCAATATAAGCTACTTATTTTTGATTCCTGCAGTTTTATACATTTTGTAGAGGTTATAATTAATTTAAATAGTAATTTTAATTGCTTATCGAAATAAGTGAATGTTCATTGTTAACAGTTAAAATTCATCTTAAGCATAATTATATTAGTTTGGGGAAAAAGTAATCCATTATTTTTTCGGTAGACGCGTGTAGTGATCGATATTTCGTGAGGTATCTATCAAACAATTTCAGATTTATGCTCGTTGGAAAGCTGACATTTGACACTAAAATATCCTCTTGCGGTTTTTTGTTTGATTAATTCAGTTACGAGTACAAGGTTTTAAAAACGGAAGACGACAAACAGAAAATTCGATACATTTTCGTTTTTCTCTTGCAACGGCGAAAAAGATTGCCAAGTGGCTAAAATTGTGAAAGGTGTTTATCGTCCTATATAAGACTGTAACAACCAGTTACGTACAATTTTTGTTTCGTCGATTCCGTTCGGGTAATTTTGATGTTAGAGATGCACCTCGCATTTGGATACAGCATCGTCGAAAATGTCTGTAAAATATCAAAAATTGTCGAAGTTGACCGCAAGTCAGCAGTCGTAACGCGCAAGACCTAAAAATCTACATGAAAACTGTTTTAAACCTTTTTACAAAGCGAATCCAAAAGAAGTTACATAAATTTCACGTGAAAATAATGGATTTCTTTTTCCCCAACCTAATATAAAAAATTTATTAATCACTCTAAAATTCTCACTTGAGGTATAGATTAATGAGTATGTGTCCATTATATATTAGTATTTCTTTTTGTAAGGTGGAAAGTGATAAATAATAATTGCTTTAAATACCTTAATTCATATCAAATTAAAATTGTCAAATTAAAACAGCAATTAAGTTAGCTCATTGTGTTTAAATATAAAAGGAATTTGCATCAGTATCAAAATGGATTTTTCTTAAGAAACTTTCGGTGCGAGATTTGTTTAATATGTGTATACTAATCAATCAATATTCCATAATGTGTATACAATCTAATATTCAATGGCCAATTAATTATCAAGTGTTTTAATAAAAAGCATAATATATTTAAATAACGGTATATAAAACTACATAAACTTATTCTAATTTCGTTATTTGCGAATCAGATTCATGAAATAGATGCAAAAAATTAATAGTTATAACACACATTGATATTTATATATATTTATGTGTCAGTGACCTATATACACCATATGCAAGAAATTAAAATTGTGTTTATCTAATGTTACTTTAGCAGTCTCTGAATATTAGCTGATTCTTAAAATTTAATGCCTGGTCAAGGATGTGTTACAATCTGAATATTCTGTATTTTTTTTTTTTTTTGTAAACTTAATTTTATAAACATACAGAACATCTAATTTAGCAGAATTTATGCGTCAAAATAAATTTTTAAATTCTACTCTATCAACTCTGGTGTATAAATACTACTAAATTCTAATTTAGTAAAATTTATACTCCAGTGAAATATTTAGAATATAACAGAATTTACAAGCCAGAATAAATTCTACTAAATTGTGTACTAAATTCTTGATGTTTTAATACGATACACACAAAATGAAATTTTGTTTTCAATAAAATGCGTTTTAATGATCATTCTTTCACTGAAAAAAAATGTATTCACTGATCTCCAATCATAACCTATATATGATATAGATATGAGTATTCTCAGTTGTAAAAAAAAGACCGAAATTGTAGTTATCTACTTTATGATTATTATTTAATGATGTATTGTTCTAATTAAGGATTCATAATTTCCCCTTTTATTTCCTTGTGAAATTTTTATCGAAAATAAATAAAGAATTGTTAGATTTTGAAACATTTTGAGTTGCGAAATTTCCAAAAATATTTCTAGACTTATTGAAGATTAATATATGCATTAAATCTTCATAAAAGAGAACAATATTCGAATTTACGGGAAATTTTAAACAATTTAAAATTTTTTAGAGACTTGAGTATTTCTTTAGATTTAATTTGAAATTCGTAGAATATATATTTTAATTCTAAGGCATATAAAGCCACTAAAATATCTATTGACAATAATTAAATTTTATAGGTATCAATTCGTTACATAAGCCCAGAGCATAAGTGCTGTGGAGTTCTAATAAGTAATCAATACATTTTAACAGCAGCACATTGTGTGTAAGTAATAATAAATATTCAATCTTCTAAAAAAATCAAATTTATTTTTAACTATTATCTAATTCTGAAATCATGTAAATTTTACAAGTATGTTTATTATTGTTACTAGTGCTTCAATTTTCCAACAGATCTGCAGGAATCTACGAGGATCAAGACCCACCAACTGATTTTCGTGGATATATCTTGGACAAGGAATATGTGCATGGTTTTGTGATTGAGTTAGGAGTTCACAATTTAAAGCAACCACTTGTGATATCGGAGGTTGAAGAAATAGTGAAATATCCTACTTTTAAAATTTCTACTTTTTTAATGGACATCGCGTTGATCAAGCTAACTTATAAAGTACCATTTTCAGAATTTATCAGCCCAATTTGTTTGCCATATGATTCTAGTTTAGATTCTCTACAAACTGGAATTATTGCTGGCTGGGGGCAAACTGAATCAGGTAAGTTCTTTTTAATGACGCATTGTTTCTATGTATTTCTAAATATTCTTTTGCTATTTTTTATTTAGTACATTTATTTATGAGTTAAATAGTGTTGAAAGTGGAATTTAACAAAAAAAAATATTCTGCACATTTCATAATTTTTCTTTGATAAAGTTGAAAATACATGATAGACGATTGAAATTGTGAATGGTGTTTATGGTTCAGACACTATAACAGTTAATTACATATAATTTCGGTATCGTCAATTCAGGTATTTTTTATGTAAAGGTATTTTTTACAAAATATCAAAAATTATAGAAGCTGATTGTTTATTAGCTGATTAGCAGCATCGTCCAGAAGATAAAGATCGACCTAAAAACAGTTTTAAGCCTTTTATGCTTAGCGAATCCAAAATAAATTACATAAAGATCACTTAAAAATGTTGAATTTCTTTAATTTCAACCTAATATGTAGAGCTATTTACCGGCCGTGGTGGCCTGGTTGCTTAGAGCCATCGTGTAAACATTTGATTATGGCGACAGGGGCACGAAAAATATATATATATTTTGGTTGCAATGTCCTCTAGGTCTATTCCAAATAAATACCTCTGAAGTGTTTTTTTAGCCAGGCCTTGGGTCTTCTCTGGATTCAATCTCTAAATTGGAAGATCAGATGGTGCTGCCATCTATGAGCCCAAAGTCGTACTCCTAAGTTCGTATAGGGGTACTCTATTCAAAAACAGAAGGTGCTTTTTCTGACTTCATTCGCCCAGTCCCTGACGGGTAGGTTTGGCTTCTCCAAACGTCATAAATAACAACAACAACAGAGACATTTACTCAAAATAATGATGAAGGTCAGTTATTTTATAATATTTAAAAAGATTTCGTAATTTCTATAGGCAATTAAAAGCAATTCAACTAATTATATATTTAAAGAAATAATGTTTTATTTTTATCAATTTCACATCATTATTTATGAAAATGGATTATGACGAGATTCTTAGTAAATTTATCAGATTTTAATTTAGTTTAAAAGCAATTGATTACATATTATTTTATCGTAAACGTGTATGACATTTACATCTAATGCAATAATAATATATGAACTACCAAGGGATATTTTATTAAAAACAGTCTGGTGAATCTAGACTGTTAATGACCTCATGATCAGGAACGCTCTTTATCCAATATGACGACTACGTGTTTGTCCGGCACACCCATACTATTTACGATAGTTTATATACACATTCAGAGTGCATATAAATTTATTTATATCCTAAATTAATTGGATTGTCTGACAGTAAGCAGATCCACTTTATGCTAGATAACAGAAACCTATTAATTTTGTCTCTGAAATTAAATTTTCCAAATTTTCCGAATATTTTTCATAAATGTTAGTGTTTTGGACTGTTACTTATAACAAAACTGGTTTCCTTAATTAAATGAATTGTGAAGTAGTTTAGATTTTAGCTTCTAAATAGACATTTTCGTACAATGAAATACATGACTTCGTATTGTGCAGATAGGATATTGTTTCACGCAATGATGTTTACTTCACTGAAAGAAATCAATTTTGTTCTTGAAAATTGACAAAATTTGTCTGGTTAGATGATTGATGAATTTTAATCTTATGGTCTAAAATTGTTTGGTTGATAAAATGCTAAAATGTTTTATTGTGTTAAAAACAATTGTTGAATAAGAAAAATTTAAAGATCTCCACATGATAAGTTAAATTTATATTGAAATTAATAAAAATAATTATCTACAAACATTGCAAAAATATTGATAAGTTACTTTATTGATTTTTATGAATATTGCTACCATTTAGTTAAAACTTTTTCAGTGTCGAGTAATTTAATTTTGACATTTTTAGAAAACCTACTACTTAATAGTTAAAGATTAAAAAATTTCTTATTGGGTCGCATGTATTATTGTTTATTTTTCATTACTATTTATTATTATTTTTGATGTAATAAATAATTTATAAATTTTAAATAATTACTTTTAAAATATATGCTTTAAAAAATAGTTAAGTTGTGGTTCCCTAGATAATTTTCATAAGATTATTTCAAAAATGCATATCAAAAAATATTTTGCATTTCATTGATAAATATTTATTTTAAAATATTAGAGTTTTCCAATATTCTGTTGTATCCTACAGTTGGTCATGTCATCTGGCTTATATTAATTATTAATTCAACTTAATATTAATATAAGCCAGATGCCAACTTAAATTATTGCATAAAAATTGAAAATTAAAATTTTATTCTATGAAAATTAGAAAGATGATTTATATTAAATCGTTGAGATAAATTATCTTCATATTTACATTTTTTGTCTTTCATTTGAATATCAATATTTGTTTGCGAACTGTCTTTTTAGACTGAATCACCAGATTTTATAAGTACGCTTCGTTATTTTAATATATCTTCAGTGATACACAGAATACAATGATATTTAATTAAAGTAAATAAACAAACCAATTAACGAAAATTCAAGCTGAAAATAATTATTTGTAAAATATTTAATCTTATTTTCAATTTATCAGTATGCTCCTAAATTCAATTTAAATTTTGTCAAATAACTGTATGTGCACTTTAGGAAAAAAAATATTTCACCTAGTTAGAAAATTCTAACTAAACAATATCGAAATTATTTTTGCTATTCAATATCATTATACAGCATTCATCTTTATTTAAATGTCCAGTTTACTTTGTTTAGGAATGATAGAAAACTTAATAGGAGGAGCAGTGACTATTTGGCGAAATGAAGATTGTCTTCGTCACAGAAATAAAATTGTAGCTCCAGAAATGATTTGTGCTGGAGGATTGGATGGTCCAAACATTTGTTATGTAAGTTTTCCCTTTTTTTTAAAATATCTAAGATAAATTTAAAATAGTATAAAATTAAAGATTATAATATAAGAAACGAAAAAAATAATAAGTCTAATTATTTTATTATATTTATAATTTATTTTAATCACTTAAATATTCATTTCCAATTAGATTTTTCTAATAATAAACTTTCCATTTTCCATATTGTGAGCGAACATTACTTTGTATTTAGTTTTGCATTCATGAAACTAATTCATTCTATTCACTAATGATCACATTATATTCGCTTTTGGTTGCACGCAAAATTATCGGATTTATTTACAAATTTTCGAATTTTTGTTAGGATAAACTATAAAATAAATAATACGAGTAAAGAGCAAGTTCTTTCGTAATTTATGATAATATATTTTATAAGTTTATGAGTTCACGTGAAACAGTTTTCGATTTACTCATACAATACATTCTATAGGAAGAATAACTGTGTGAAATGAACATTAAATAACAAATATAAGTATTTTTTCTCATATTATATAATTTTTGAAATAGTTTTATTCAATGGTTTATTTGCAAATTCAGAATTTTCTAAACTGAAAGAATATTGATCTATAAATTTCCATTATAATTAGGTTTAAAAATCGAATTTTTGATTTATATATTAAAAATATGTAAATAGTGAAGCATAGGAAAAATTGATTTAAATGAAACATATCATAGCATTGTTTGATGATATGATGTGTTTCCTTTAAATGAAACATCATATCATCAAACATTCATAGCATCTCATTAATGTTAATTAATGTTTTTTTTACTTTCTCATCAATAATTATGCATTTTAACCATCTCAATAAAAATATTTTTATATAATAATGTTTAAATAAAATGTTATTCCCTATTAGACTAAAAATGTAGTTAGACATTTTTTGTAATTATAATTTTTGCTGATCTTTTTATGATATTTATTATTTTGAAAAAAAAGAAAAAAAAAGAAATATTATTTGCAATTGTTTTAACGGATGCATACATTTACATAATTTAAAATGACTCATAATGAAAATTACGTGAAATTTTATTTTGCTTCTTTTTTCTCATATATTAATGAGAACCTATTATCTTTCATAATATATAGGGTGATTCAGGAGGCCCGTTATTTGTAAACATCAATAACAGGTATTATGTGATTGGAATAACATCATTAGGATCCAGATGCAAAACAAAGGATCCCAATCTTTATACACGCGTATCAGCTTTCATTGACTGGATTCGAATAAATTCAGATTACATAAATTCGGATGAATTCTGTGGCATCGTTAAATATCCTGATAAATAAAGGTAAGCACATGCTTCTCTTTAAATAAAGAATACAATTATAATTATAAAATGTCAATTATTATCTATATTATAGTAGTAGGTGATTTTTCACAGAATATTCCTTTCAAAAAATTAAAATATAGCATTTTTGTAGAAAAACACATTGCATCCGAAAAAATGGGCTATCTTAAAAGATTTTGGACTGCTGAAGCCATTTGATTGGTTATTCTTTAAAACACTGGTGTTAAAAGCAAATTTGGGCTGTAAAGATCTAAATTATGTATTACAATGCAATTTAAAAGTGGGTTATCACAATAAGAGTAATTAAAACAGGCCAATGAAATATGATGAATGCTATTTTAAAGGAAGATGATAAAGATTTTTTCATAGGGTCAGTAAACAAGGGCCTAATTTCACTTGAATATTCATCATAAGTATCAAATACAAGTGTGTGCTTGACAGATGAATTAATAAGTATAATAATGAATCGATATCACACTTTCGTTGTTTAACAATCTGTAAAAATTCTCTCAGCATTAATTCAGGGCTTCTTTGAGTCACTCCTTTCATGTATAAAGCTAAATTTCTCTCATCAAAAATTATTGAGTTTTCTTTACTCATAACATATCTAATCAAATAATTTATTCAATATATATCTAATGAATTATTATCAATCAAATCATTTATTCAATGCTTATAATTAAGAATGAAAATACATTGCAAGTTGAGAATGCCAGCAAAATTTAAGGAACAACAGGTTTTTTAAAGCTCGCACCATAAAAAATGAAACACAATAAAATTTATATAGTTTATATAAATGGTAAAAACGAATTTATACAAATTTATGCAAAAAAGCTACTTTTTTCTTAACATAAAAAAAGCAGAAGTGAGAGAAAAATATGCAAACAACGGGCTTTTGTAATTAAGCGAGTAACTTTTGTTGATTTTTCACTTTTTGTTAGAAGTATCTTCTAACAATAGTTGGCAATAGTCAATGGGCAATAGTTGGCAATAGTCAATGGGGTCCCACAGTATTTGAGCGAAGCCATTTGCCAGTTTCGTATAGTTGGCAGGCTGTCAGACGGATTAAAATGGGGATGTCACAAGCTGATGCTGCTAGGAGGTGGAGCTAAAAAACAGTTATGTCTTGTTTTCGTAAAATAATAATATAACTCCATGTGTATTTTGCTCTTCTCATTTCCGTTATCGATATCGTTAGCAATGGAAAGTCAATGACACCAATGAATTCAAGCTAGAGATAGGCATATCCCTTGTTAAAACTTGTTTTTGTTATGTTTCTATGACATTTTATCACACAAAATTATTATTAAAAATCTGTGATTATTCTTTTTTCCAAAAAAACAGACTTTTCCAGAGACATTGTCTTTTTTACATAAATCTTTTATGCATTTTTCTTATATAAACTTCTATCTTGCAATCAGTATATACTTGCTTCGTGCACATATCAACCAAATTTGGTGTTTATATATTTATTCCTATGTGAATTGGGACTAAAAAACCAATTGTTCCTTAACATTTGGAGGTCAATGTATATAATGTTTAAAAATCATGAGTTTACTTTTCACAAAAATGTTATTATAGATATCTGATTAAAGAATTGTAAGATCTATGAAAATCTTTTGTTAAAGAATATTAGATGAGTTTTGAAAATTTTTTATATAAAATTAAAGCAATATAAAAGTCACAAGCTATCTACTTCAAAATACTTAATCGTAATTGTATAGATAAGCAATCTAATAAAGAAAATCAGATAAGTAATTTAAAATATCTTTTACGTCCTTTTAAGAATTTAAAGACAAATATTAGTAAAATATTTATGATGAAAAATTTGCTCCAATTTTTTATCTAATTTTTTTTTCAGAAAGAACAAAAATATAAACCAAATTTCTAACATTAAAGTGTTTTTTAATTTATTATTTCTTTCTGTGTCCAGATCGTTGTCCTATAATTAAATTTTAATTATCATCTTTAAGACCGTCAAATCTGGCATTTTTTATTGACATTTTTAAATATTTTTGCACCGTTTCAAATGATATAAGTTAAACATATTTGGGAAAAGTGTGGCCTGATTAAATTTATTAAAAGAACTTTACATGAATTTCGTATGTTAAATTTTTCAGTAGGAAAAACACAGTGGAATATTATTTTTTCGGTTCTATCACACGATCTGAATTAAAAACGCCAAATATATCTTGAATAATTTATTTCATAGAAACATTATCACAAAAATAAATGTGAATCATGATGTAAATTGTATTTTGTTGTTAAATAACTAAATATTTAATAAAATTTTATGAATATTTGTAAATTTCATGCCTTATTCGTTTACTTTTTTTCCAGCTCCATGTCAAACTATGCTTTTAAGCGTAGCACACGAAATAAGCGACGTTTGAATAAAAAGTAATTATAACTGGATGATTGTCTCAATGTTTCATGATATTGATTTAAAATAAAATAATATATTATGATTTTAGTTTGAGTATTAGTATATATATCTATAAGATTCTATTTATATAAGACGATTGTCTGTAATATGTCTGAGCCTTTAGTCACAATTTCCATTAAAAAATCATAAGTATTGTCTAACATTAATGACAAATAGAAAATATTGTTTCATTCATGTTAAAAAAACCTCTTTGTTGTTATATTTATATTATTGTTGATCTTAATAATTCTGTTTCAACACTCACTGAAAAGAATTCCTCTTAAAATTTGGTAAACATTTACCTATTTGATGCTATACATTTATTCCAGAAGCTAGCGTAAGATTTATAGAAGATGTCATTAAAATTAGATTTTATGAAAGGTATTAGTGCGGAATTTCTTAGCATAAATTTTTTTATCATTAATTTGGTAGAAATCGATATTTAAAATTCAAAAATGTAAGGAATTATACAAAATATAAAGACAATTAAGTGCAAAACTGTGATACAACAATTTTAATATCATATCCATGTACTAATAACATTGAAATCGTGAAATAAAATTTAGTAAACATTAGTTTATTAGTTACACAAGAGAAATAAAATATAAAACTTTATTAGGAAATAATCCAGTAATTAAATCATAAAATTAAAAAAAAATGAAAAGCATTTTAGAAAAGAAGTAAACTGATGCTAAATTCACAAATTAATCGATAATTTCAATTCTTCAAAAAAAAGTGAAATGAAAATAGGCATAGACATTCATTATTTTACTATATATATTATCTTTGTTTATCTGTATTTTCCATATTAAAGTGAATAATGATATGACAGATAAATTTTAATATTAAAAAAAAGTTTTAAGAAAACCTTGATAGAGATAAAGTGGCTGAATATAATTAAAAAAAATTATGTTTTAAGTATAAAAATATAAATATTAAAATTTAAAAAACATACGTGAATTATGCTACTTTAACATGGCATACATTTAAAAATAGCAGAGAAACTATATTTAAAATATCAAGGTAGCACTTCTTTTTTTTTCAATAGTTATAAAAGAAAAATGGTTAGTTATTCTACAAATTAAAAAAAAAAAAAAAAAAAACTAAGCTGAATAGTCATACAGCAATTTATGAATTTATATTGAAACAGAAATAAAAAAGTATTTCATATTTTTATAATATTGAAATATATATAAAATATATATGTAAAAATGTTTATATTTGTTTTTCTGAGAGCAATTTATTTTTATTAATATAAATAAATCTTGACACTCTGCGTAAGTATTGCGCTGAAATTATACTAAATTTGTGCTGAAGATACACTAATTTATAAGCCCATAAATATTTTTATTAATGGTTTTAAATTATTTAAATAATTTATATTAAAATAAAAATAATTTTAGGTTTTAAATAATTATAATTTAAATGGTTTTTATTTATTTATAAAAATTTAACTTTTCTTATATTTTTGGGAATTTCATTTCATATACCTGATCATATACATTTCATATACCTCATTGTACCATGTTGTTTTTATTAAATTTTAAAATCATATGACCAAAATATGCTCGCAAATCTTCAAATCATATAAATATTCAGGATGTTTTACGTAGTATCTAATGTAATAAATTATATATCTGACTGAGCTAAAGCTTGGAGACAATGCTAGTCACAAGAAGATCAGCTATTCTTGTATTTCGTTAATATTAAAATCAGAAGATGTGGAATTCTACTTTCCTTCAATTTTGTAACAAATAAAGCACTGCATCAAGACACATGAAAATCAAGACTGTAACTCTAAACACAAAATCTTAAACGAAGTCCAAGAGCATTTTCTGAATTTAAACTGATCCTAGATTTCTCACTGCATTTACTTTTTTCTGAATTGATATTCCAAACTATGATGCTACTTATATTTTGGGTACTAGAACCAGCATTTCAGTACTACTTTTTAATGGTATAACGTTCTGAGTACCATTTGAGTCTGAAATGTTATTTTATTCAGTGTTTGATTATTTCTCATAATAGTTTGAGTGAAAATATTATTCAGTGATGCGACCTTAAGGAAAATATATAATATATGTTTATAAAAAGAAAAACTAATCATTATAGTAGAATAATTTTACTCATCAGAAAGTTCTCTGAAGTCATAGTTTTCGACTAACATCTTAACTTTTCACATTCATTTTAATAAACCATGCGAATTTAAATACTTTCTTTTAAAATCAAGTATACTAGATTTTCTATACAATTTTAAAACATATTACATTTTTAATTATATCTTCTTTAAGTGATTAAATTATGCATTATTTTATATTTGATATTATTAAATTAAGGTTTAAGTAATCGATTATTTACCCATTAAAAGTGAGTTTAAAGAATTCTTACAATAAAATATTTATAAATATCTCTAACTCAACTTTAACAATTGGAAGATAAAAACTTAAAAAGAGCACACAAATAATTTCATTGATTATACCATTTGTAGCTAAGCTAACAATATTTACATCTGTTTGCCTGATATTCTAGGTAAATAAATAGTATAGCGAATTCGAAATAAAAAATATAACTAAATTATTAATGACGAGTGTTAAAATTGAATATTTATTAAGATTGCGTGAGCTTGAAATCATTCATAAAGACTATATAAGTAAAATATACCCATCAATAGAAACCATACAATTGAATGTAAAATATATATTTATTTATGATCTATTGATTAATATTATAAAATATTCTCTTCATTAATTGCGAATTATATATATTCGCAAAAACATATTTCTTATTAAAGGCAGTTTTATTTTCAATTTTTTCTCTTATATTATTCTCCATTTATACAGAATGCAAAATGAATAAAGATCAGTTCTTATGCATATTTAATTTAATGGATCCATTTAATTTGCTTATTAGTTTCTACACTTGTATAGCACCATAAACTTTATAAATCTGAATGTTAGAGTTTTCATTTACTATGTTTGTGAAAATTTTAAATCTTTATTAACTTTATACTTTTAATAATATTATTACTGAAAAATAATTGTTATTGTAAGAATTTTTATTCTTATAATAGAATGGCAAATATTAATCTTCAGAACTTCAGATTATTAAGAGAATTTTTCTACCCAGATTATAGAAAAAAAACTGGTTATAGGAAGTTGAAAATAGTAATGGAGATAATTTTAATCACATTGATTGTAATTCAACTGACAGACCTTTTATCAGCATATTTCATAGTTGATATCAGAAATACTGGATTATGGAGATTTGTATTAACTCAAACTCTGACTTTTATTCCTAGCTTTATATCATGGACTATAATACGACATAGGAAAAACAGAATTAACTCCTTTTTCCAAGATCTTCTACCTGATTATATATGCACTGTGAAGAAAAAGTTTACAAGTTTAGCTTTTGCGATATTTTTCCTCCCATTATGGCAACCTCTTCTTCTTTTAAATCTGGGCGAACATGAATCGAGTGTAGTGATATTTTTTACATATAAATTCCTCGTCAATTGGAAAATAGCAAATATAATTACTTATTTCGAATGTTTTACTTATACTTTCATGTATCCAACTTTAGCTGGCTTAGCCGCGATGCTATACTGCCGATTGTGTCATTTCTTTTCTTTAGAATTGAAGAAATTAACGAATCAAGTTCGCATAAGAACAAATGAAATCTTTATTGATGATGTAATAATTGAAATAATTCGTAAAAAATTAAGGATTGAAGATTTCTTAAATCAACTAGAAGACTTATTTTCATTGCCAATTTTCTTCGTGTGCGTTTCTAATTTTTGGTCAAGCTTTAGTGTTGTCGGAGTTATTGTAAATGGACGTTACAAGAAAGCAAATACTACTCAAAAGCTTAATATACTATTAATGCTCTCTTTTTCATCGTTATGTTTGTCTTCTATAATATGGAGTGCAAGTCAAGTCAGTATAAATATGAAGAATCTTAATTCATCCATTTGGGGACAAATTGAGCGAAGAATATTACAAAACCTTAAATTAAAAAGGAAATTATTGTTTAGAGACTTTATAGATGAACGTAATATCCAACTAACTGGCTATAAAATCATTAATTTTAAGCGGAAAAATATATTAACTGTAACAGGAGCTATATTAGTTTATAGTCTGCTTTTGATGAATTTGTAACGACATAATAGAGTTACATCGCCCATAATTCAATGGGAAGTACTTATGTAATCTTTTTACTATATTAGCCTTGCTAAGTAGCACTTATTTTCACTTTTTTTTCATTTCAAATTTTCAAAGAATCAATTTTAGAATAAAGATATCTTGCATGGTTACATCACATTCTAAAAAGAATACTGTACATATAAAATATAGTACGATAAAGGATACAGAATTTCTTATTCTAAATATACTTAATATTAATATTTTAAGCAAAGACGTTAATCATTTCAACTTAAAAGGTAAAACAACATTAATGCTGAAAATTTGTAAAAACGCATTAGGTAAACTTCTTCACAAAAAAGGAGCTGAAAACTCTAAAGAATGTTTGAAGTACTCGAAGATTTTTCGAAGGGTAAGAATGCTAAAATTGATATTTTATTTTTATTGATCATTTGTTTACTTTTTAATTATTTGTTATTTTTTATTATTGTTACTACAATGATTTAATTATAAATTATCAATGATTTAATTATAAATTATCATTGCAGATTTATTGCAACTTAAAAACAAAATATCCTTGCTTAAACACAAGCACATTTTAATATTAAGAATACCTTTCATTAAATGAACATACTATATAATTATACTTTTATAACATACATTTTAATTATTGAGTAGAACACTTTTTCTCAAATAACAAGTAAACGCATTTCATTATTACATAATAGCACATAAAAACAGATGCCACAAAGGGTTCTGAAGCATATTCGTAGAAAAACCAACTATTCCTATTCTATTTTAAAATTTAATGGAAGTTAAATTTATTGTTTTTTTGTGATTTCATTAAGTATGGACAATTTATAAAGCTAGAAAATATCATTTTCAAATGAATTATATAATTCTTTGTTTCCTGTTGTTTTGCTTCCCATGGAATTTATTTAACACGTATTTTTTCCTATAAATAATTTTTCAATATTTCCACATCATTTAAAGGTACAATAGAGACCAATAAATTAAACTCTCGTCGATATTTATAGAAAATATCTTATTTTTCATATTTTAGAATATAAAAATATTTTTGTATCGTCAATTGATGTTAGTCCATTTTAATTAGAACATTCAATTAAAATAGGAATGTAGAAATATTTCGTGGACAAATGAATTTTACGCTTATGACATATTAACTTTAATTATCTCATTATTCTTAAGAACGTGTAATATCTTTTTCTTTTAAAAATATTAAAACAACAAAGCCAAATCAAAAAAGTATCTATTTAAATTTTTTTCTTCTATAGTTTATAATTTGGTGTAGAAAAAATAAAATATTTAATAAGCACAACAACTATTGCTCTTAAATATTTAAAATTGTTGTAGCAAAATAATAATTTTAAAATTTTGTGCCAGCTTTCTAAATAAAAGTCCAACATAAAATATGAAATGTTAAACTTTATTTCAGTGAGAATTTAAAATTTATTATGTAAATTTAAACGCTAGATTAAAAGAGGCTTAAAAATACTTAGATTAAAAAAATTTGGATGATTATTAAAAATAAAAATGCTTAGGAATAAATAAAAAACTTTCATTTTTGTACTCTTACTTTAAAAAATTGTTTATAAACATTATGCATGAACACATTTCTATTTATTTGTGTAACAAACTAAAAAAATTGATAAATTTATTTATTTCTGAAAAAAAAGTATTTTTTACTTTTTTAATACAAATTTGTAAAGTAGTTTTTATATCGTAGATGCATATCTTTAGTTTATAAACTATACTTATCATAGCAATTTTCGTAATTATAGAAATTTGTAGCAAAACCTAATCATTTTGAAACATTCCTACTGTTTATGACATTGATAATAATTGATTCTTATCAATTTCTTTAATAAAATTTAATGAAAGTTCTATCCCTTAAAGAAAGTTCTTTTTTATCCAACGGCGGGAACTTAGGTGATCAAACCTTCACCACAACAAAGCCGGAAACTGTTACTCATTAAACGTTACCTGATGGGCACCTGTGAACCATGTCACAGAGGCGAGTAACATTACCCACGTCACACCACCACAAACCGGTTTATAGGGTGGGCCACATTCATCCATCATCTAAGGAAAGGACAAAGAATAAGAAAGTACATCCATGCCGAACCGGGATTCGAACCCAGGTCCTCCCCACCCATAGTCAGGTACGCTAACCACTAGACAAGTTAGGCTGCTCTTTAAAAAAAAAGTGTCTTGTTTAACTTTGAATCATAATTATTATATAAAAATCAAACGTAAAATTAAAATGTACAATAACATATACATTTAATCATCCAAGAAAGAAAAATTAAATCAAGAAAAATATATTCTTCTATGAATCAATATCGAGTTGTTTATAGATGGTAGGATACTTAAAAAGGACATTTAAACCTCTGTGTTAAAAAATTATGGATTTCCCATTAAATTTAGCAGAGGATATTTTTAAAACAATGCATATAATACATGCATACACATAATATTTAATTTAAAATTATTTAATTCTAAATCAATAAACTTATCACTAATTAGCAAATAAAAAAATATAATTTTTTATATTTTCTTTTATCAAATTCGTATATTTATTTATCATCGAATTAATGTAAATTTAATCAAAATGGATTTATATTCACAATAAAAATTTTCTTCAAATTTTGGGTGTTAAAATTTGTGCATTAAGTTAAAATTCATAACTTTGGAGAGGAAGAATTTATATGTATATAATTTTTTAAATCTTTTGTTTATGAATATTGCTTTTGTATATCCTTTCTATATGATCCACTATAAAGCAAAATAAAATAAAAATAAATTCTCGCTCTACGTAACTTACCAAAATAAAATTATAATATCGGAACTAAATTTATCAATGATTTCTAAAAATGCAAGTAATCTTCTTTAACTGATAAAGTTATACACTATTTTATTTAATCTTATAAAATAAAGGGATATGTAATTGATTGTTTATCTATTAAAATTGAGTTTAGAGAATTCTTGGATTAAAATATTTATATATACCTCTAACTCAACTTTAACAAATGGAAGAGAAACGCGCTTACAAAAAGCACACACATCATTTGATTGATACCATTTGTAACTATGCTAACAATATTGACATTAGTTTGCCTTATGTTATTAAGTAAATAAATAGCAAACCGAATTCAAACTAAATAATATAACTGAATTGTTAATGAAGTGTATTACAGTTGAATATTTATTTCTTAAGAATGCGTGAGCATCACATCATTCATAAATGACGGTTTCTAAATAAGTAAAATATAACCATCAATAGAAACCATACAATAGAATGTAAAATATATATTTATTTACGTTCTATTGATTTATATTCTACAAAGTACTTTTCATGATTTTCAAATATGAAATATTTCCTATTAATGGAAGTTTCATTTCCAATTTTTTTCCTAATTTTATTCTGCATTTATACAGAATGCAAAATGAATTAAGATCAATTCTCATGCATATTTAATTTAAAGGATCCATGTAATTTGCTTATTAATCTATTCGTTTCTTCTCTTGTATAGCGCTATAAACTTTATAAATCTGATTGTTAATTTAGTATGTGTGAAAATTTTAATCGTTTATTAACTTTAAACTTTAAATAATATTATTAATAATTAATTGTTATTGTAAGAGTTGATATTCTTCTAAAAGAATGGTAAATATTAATATTAAGAACTTTAGATTATTCAGAGAATTTTTCTACCCAGATTATAGAAAAGAAACTAGTTATAGGAAGTTGAAAAAAGTTATGGAGATTATTTTAATCATATTGATTGCAATTCAACTGGCAGATTTTTTAACTGCATATTTCTTGGTTGACTTCAGAAGTACTGGATTATGGAGAATAGTATTAACTCAAACTCTGACTTTTGTTCCTACTCTTTTATCATGGACTATAATACGACTTAGAAAAATCAGAATTAACTCTTTTTTCAATGAACTCCTACCTGATTATATATGCTCTGTGAAGAAAAAATTTACAGGTTTAGCTTTTGCGATATTTTTTCTCCCATTTTGGCAACCACTCCCTTTTTTAAATCTCGGAGAAGATGAATCAAGCGTAGTATTATTTTTTACTTATAAATTCCTCGTCAACTGGAAAATAGCAAATATATTTACTTATTTCGAATGTTTTACCTATACTTTCATGTATCCAACTTTAGCTGGCTTAGCCGCGATGCTATATTGCCGATTGTGTCATTTTTTTTCTTTAGAATTGAAGAAGTTAACTAATAATGTTCGAATAAGAACAAATGAAGTTTTTATTGACGATGTAATAATTGAAATAATTCGTAAAAAACTAAGGATTGAATATTTCTTAAATGAACTAGAAGATTTATTTTCACTGCCAATTTTCTTCGTGTGCGTTTCTAATTTTTGGACATGCTTTAGTGTTGTCGGAGTTATTGTAAATGGATATTACAAAGACGTAAATACAATTCAAAGGTTTAATATAGTATTAATGCTTTCTTTTTCATCATTATGTTTGTTTTCTATTATATGGAGTGCAAGTCAAGTTAGTATAAATATGGAGAATCTTAATTCATCCATTTGGAGACAAATTGAGCGAAAAATATTACAAAACCCTGAAATAAAAGGGAAATTATTTATTAGAGTCTTTATAGATGAATCAGAAATCCAATTAACCGGCTATAAAATCATTATTTTTAAGCGGAAAAATATATTAACTGTAACAGGAGCTATACTAATTTATAGTCTGCTTTTGATGAATTTGTAACCACTTAATGGAGTTACATCGCATATAATTCAATGGGAAGTGCTTATGTTATATTTTTACTATATTAGCCTTCATAAGTAACACTTATTTTCTCTTTGTTTTCATTTGAAATTTTCAAAGAATCAATTTTAGAAGGAAGATACCTTGCATGGTTTCATCATATTCGTAAAAGATTACTGTTTAGATAAATTACAACACGATAAAGGATGCAGACTATCTAATTATAAATGTAATTAAAATAAATATTTTATGCTAAAACGTTAAATATTTTCACGTTAAAAAGTAAAACAACATTAATGCTGAAAAACTTGTAAAAATAGATTATTTAAACTTCCTGACAAAAAAGGAAGCAAATAAAACCCTAAGGAATTTTTAAAGAACTTGAAGATTTCTCGAAAGGTAAGAATGCTAAAATTGTTATTTTATTTTTATTAATTATTCGTTTACTTTTCAATTATTTGTTATTTTTGTTACTACAATGATTTAATTGTAAATTATCATTGGAGATTTATTACAACTCAAAAACAAAATATCCCTAATTAAACACAAGCACATTTTAATATTTAGATTAGTTTTCATTGAATGAACATACTATATAATCTTACTTTTATAACAAACATTTTAATTATTGAGCAGAAAACTTTTTTCAAGTAACAAATAAACGCATTTAGTTATTACGCAATAGCCCCTAAAAACAGATGACACAAAAAATGCTGAAGCGCAAAAAATTAACTAATCATATTCTAAAATCATTTAATGGTAGTTAAATTTATTGTTTTTCTGTGATTTTATTAAGTATGGACAATTTATAAAGCTAGAACATATCAATTTCAAATGAATTGAATAATTCTTTGCTTCCTGTTGTTTTGCTCCCTACTGAATTCATTTGACATATATTTTTTTTAAGTAATACTTTTTTAATATTTCCGCATCAATAAATAGAGACCAATAAATTAAACTCTCATCAATATTTATAGAAAATATCTTATTTTTCATATTTTGGAATATAAAAATATTTTTGTATCTGCAATTGATGTTAATTCATTTTAAATAGAAAATTCATTTAAAATTGGAACGCAGCAATATTTCGAGGACTTATGAATTTTATGTTTATAACACATTAATTCTAAATGTCTCACTATTTTCAAGCACGTGTAACATCATTTTCTTCTAAAAATATCAAAATAATAATACCAAATCAAAAAGTGTCTACATTTTTCTTTCCTAGGTTATAATGTAGTTTATAAAGAAAATAAATTTAACAAACACAATAGATATTGCTTTAAAATTTTAAAATTATTATAACAAAATAATAATTTGAAATTTTGTGCTAGCTTTCTAAAACAAATCCTGCATAAAATATGAAATGTTAAATAAGGGAGAATACTTATTTTAAATTTATTATGTAAACTCGTATAGATTTATTATTAGCCGCTAGATGATAAGGTGCAAAAAATAATGACTTAGATTTAAAAAAAGTATGAATGATTATTATAAATAAAAATAACTACTTCTTACATCGTAAAGTTAAATCTATAATTTAAAGATATAATGATTATTGCAATTTTTGTAAATATAGACATTTGAAGCAAAACCTAATTATTTTTATACAATGCAACTTTGATATTTCCCTTACGGTTATGATATTGTTAAGAATTGATTCTTATCAATATCATAACTTTAACATCATAAATTAAAATTTTTAACATATCTTACTTTAATGCAAGTTTTATCCTATTAAGAAAAGGTTTTGTTTAATTTTGCATCAGAATTTTTATTTAAAAACCATACATAAAATTAAAATTTACTATAACTCATACATTCGATTATCCAAGAAAGTAGAGTTAATTTAAAAATTGCTATTCTTCTAAGAATCCATATCATTGTTTTCTAACTCTAAGAGTTAAATCAAGAAAAGTGTTATTTTAGGAATCTTTTAGTTATCTAGTTGCTTATACATGGTAGGAAAAAATATAATAAATAATGTCATATAAATATCTGTGTCAAAAATTATGATTTCCTGTTAAATTTAGCAGAAGATATTTTTAATAAATTGCAGATAATACACGCATATACAAATACCGTTTGATTTAAAATTACTTAATTCTCAACCTATAAATTTATCACTCATTAGCAAATTAAAAGTTATGGTTATCTATATTGTATCTAACACGTATATTTATTTATCCAGAACAAATTAGTGTAAATTTATTTAAACTGAATTCATATACGCAAGTGAAATTTGTGCAATAAGTAAAGATTTTATAACTTTGGAAGAATTCTTCATATGTATAAAAATTTTTAGATCTTTGGTTTATGAATATTGCTTTTCTATATCATTTCTATGCTTCCAAATAAAGTAAAATTGCTTCTCGTTCTACGTAATTTATCAAAATAAAACTATATTTTAACTAAATTTATCAGAGTTTTATTTCTAATCATAACTAAAAATGGAAGTAACTGCAGTTACGCATGAAATCAAATAATATTTGAGAACAGCACGGTTCTCAACTATTATTTGATTTAAGCTATGAGCAGCAAGGTTTTTGAAAAATAACTCGTTGCAATTGAAATTAAATTTTTCTTACATAATTAGCCGGTTTCTACGAAGCATTTTCCCTATTATCAGAAATGTGTGTGTTGGACTTAATAATCAATCGCAGCTGCGGCATACTCATATATTAGCAGCTTTATACAGTGATCAATTTTATTACTGTGTCAGAGTTAACACATATAATCTCCTTAACAATGATTTCTCAACCAATAATTTATGGGTTAAAATAATGTTGTATGGCGGAATTTTTGATAACTAACATAAAAAATAACGAAATAATCAAATATGTATATATATTTACAGTATTACTTATAATTTGAAAATAAAAGATTAAATTGCTACACAAAAATAAGTAGAAAGTTTTTTAACAAGACAATTCTAACATGTTATACATCTCAAACACCAAGTTTAGACGAAGAAAAAGAAAGATAAGAGAGTCTTTTCTACAGCGATCTTTTGCGGCTTTGGAAATTCCCTTTAACACGTGGTACCTGTTCCGATTGGATAACATAACCGAAAGCAAGATAATTTTCCAGATTAAATGTTTTCTTCAATTAGATAGAAGTGCAAAACTTGTTCATAACAGATGCTTGAAAAGCTTAGGTGATTTAGCCCCATAATTTGCAGTTTCAAAAATTATTTCCTTCATCAAAAAGAATCTTCCAGTTTATTCTTTTTATTTTTTAAGTACATAGTCTATTCTCATTGTTCCAAACAGCTGTCTCATTCCAAAAAGAGAAACAGCTGGAAGCTAGATTGATGAAATCACGCTATTGGACACCACAATAAGCGATTCATCGTTCATTTTTAAGAAATAAGATTTATCACACACATTTCAAAATCATCTGAATTATGTGTTGTTATGTCCCCAGCAAGAAATACATGTTGAACAATAAAACTATTGATAAAAGTTTCTCAAATGTCCAAATGTTTTTCTTCAATTTAAAATTTCTTAAATGAATAGTTTTAAAATATGAAATGAAATAAAACAATGAAGCTATACAAGTTTTTAAACATTTTATTACAATAATCTAAGCTTCAGTGTAATCAGGGGAACATAATTTCTATGAAAATCTATGACAATTCCAAAAAGCTTAAATGATCGATGACATATTTATATATATTTATTTTAATGTCGTGTTACAACAAAAATTGTTTTCTTCTATTCACACACAAAATACTTATTAACGGCAATTAAAAAGTAACCATTTTTCATTTATCAATTGATAGTCCACCAACTCACGAGGTTGAATAATTCGAAAATTTTAAAAGAACATTAACTGAGAACGGAAAGTGTCTCCTCTTTTTCTGAGTAACACTTTAAGCATTTTCTGTGGTCATTTCATAAAAAGGACAATAAAATGTTTACTGAATAAATTATAACATACTTTATCAATAAATTATAGCATGAGTAGCTGATTTATATTTCAATAAAAGAAAGGATTTCTATATATTTACTAGAAAAATAAGTCTTGGAACGATTTAATACAGAACTTGTTATAAAATATATAAGCTTTTAGATATGTGTGAATCAAAACTTCAATAAGACAACGATAAATATCATATTAAGAATTTTTTTTTGAATGTTAAATACATTAACTTAAAACACATTAATTGGTTCGAGAAATCAGTTTTCTATTCATTTTTGTAACTACATTTTTTTTATAAACTTTCGCATTCAAAGGTTTTCGTTCTTTGTAGTGAACAACACGTTTAAAGCAAGTCATTTAAAACGCTAAGTGGATTTTGTATTTTTTTTATAACTTTTACACAAGAGAGGAATAAGAGGTAATTATTTTCAAACGAGAGAGAGAGAGAGAGAGAGAGAGAGAGAGAGAGAGAGAGAGAGAGAGAGAGAGAGAGAGAGAGAGAGAGAGAGAGAGAGAGAGAGAGAGAGAGAGAGAGAGAGTTCACTAGGAAGAGATTAATATTCATTGTCCAGGAGCATATATTCATGCAACTGTTGAATACTTCAATTACAGATTTTTTTTTTTTTTTTTTTATTCTGAAATTTAAAACACGCGTTTTATCATTGTTATGTATATACATGAATTTTCTCCCAGATCTATTTGGTGGCGTTCAACAATTTTTTTAAATCAAAGGATATAAAGGATTAGGGAATTTAATCAACATATATTTTTTACTTATGTATATTTCATATTGAATGTTTAAATCAATAATTTGGGTCTAAATTTAAGGGAGTTGAGTAAAAAAAGCTTGGAAATAATACTTATTAGATTGGAAATGTTACATAATAATTCATGTTTGACAGTGTTGATAAAAGATAATGTCTCATCAAATGAGTTTGAATGGTTTAGAGTTTGTAATCGCTTAGCTTTGGCGACAGAATGCTATACTTTCACGATCTTAAAGCTATAGTATTACGAATCCAATAGGAATAAATTATAAACATATATATATATATATATATATATATATATATATATATATATATATATATATATAT
>JAPDSC010016638.1:14122-33496 GCA_026290005.1 Latrodectus geometricus | reverse complement strand
TATATATATATATATATATATATATATATATATATATATATATATATGTTTGCCAGATTTCTGAATTATCAACCGGGACACCACAATACCCCCAGCGTCGCGACTATTAAAGGATAAATCGGCGTGTTTTAAAGGGTAGGTTTATTTTAAATGTTATGTCAATAAATAATTGATTAGGAACTTAAATTACCAGTGGTAATAAATGAGATATATGAATGAGTGATACAAGCATATATAAATTGAAAATTTTATTTCTCCGACGATAATACTTATAAGTTACTTAAATAAAAATAACCATTTTGAGGAATAAAAAATTTAAACAATATTTTGTATCTTTCATTGACTAAGAATCTTATTTCTAAAATCATTTTTTTCATTAATTTTCAATGCCTTCAATAAGTTCACACTCTCTCGATATATATTTGTTCAAACTTTCAATTTTTAATAAAATACTCTTTCACTCAAGTTCGAATGTATTTTTTTAAACTTGTAATAGATGACACTAGATGTTAATATAGTTTTTTAAAAAACAAATTCATTAATTAAATTTAATTATCTGAATTAAGTTTTATAAAAGAAAAAAATATTGCTTGCTGGTGTCATCCGTAGGCATTAAGAATTACATCTCCATTTTCACATTTCTTACAATCTTAAATTTATTTATATTATCTTGTTGACGAGTTTATTACTTCCTTTGAAAATTGAATTTTTTATTTTAAAATAAATTAGTGAGAAAGATATAAAGTGCATATGTGAAAGAGAATGAGAACTTTTTCTGTAACTCAGACCAAGTTGGTGGAGCATCAGAGCAAAATTTTTATGTTTTTGGATCGAATCTCGTCAAACCATAAAAATAATCGAAACAATAAACTAACAAACAAACTGGATTAAAAGTATCAAGCCTTGCTTCAAAAAATCTTAATGGGACATTTAATGAAAAGTAAATAAAATAAGATTTTTCTTTGCTGATATAAGTAGAAATTGACTATTAATTTTTTTTTTATATGTTACTTGATTGTTATAATATTGTTGTAAGTTTTCACAAGCTAATATAATTACATTTTTAAATTAATAATTAATTTTACAAGTCGTCAAGCTTTAACCAAAGATTCCTTTATCATATCCCTAACATCAGTTCATGTGTTGTTAGTCAAACAAAATATTCTTTCAACTGGTGCCTATGTCCTAGGAAAGCAGAAAGCATATTTAACAATCTTGATTAGATTAGAGTCTGCTATGTGATTTTCTTTAAAGTGACCAAACAACTCCTGCGCCATTTTTTCTTCAATTGAAATAATCACACATCTGGTAGTCTTTCTGTTTTCTATTTGACTGCAAATACTCCTTAGCAAGCACAACTTTATCAAACAGCAGACCATTGTTTATTTTCATATCAGGTACACTAAGAAAACTGTTATTAATAATTTCAGCAAAGTTTTGGTATCTTCTTAATCAACAGCACTTGTTTTGGTCAGACTGACCCAGGAAAACTACAGAATTTCCTAAATAATTCTCCCAGAGATTCAAGCATGTAATGCATCTTTCATAAAAGTTATCAACTTGTCCTTTCACAGTGTTAGACTTTCTCATCAAGGCTCCCATAGATGTTTTTTGCTCTTCTGTAGTTTTCATACAGTAGAGAAATACATGACAAAGTAATAATCCTAAGTAATTCCTACTAAGTATCCTTACATAATTAAATTTCACAGTTAATTTTTTTCTTTTTGATTCACTATAAAAAAATTGGTTTTTACTAGGGCATGAAGTAAACTGGCAGATACACAAGGATTTTGATAGAAAACCTCAGGCAAGCATATATATACATACATATAATTGATTTCTAAAGAAATTCTACAAGAGAAGATATGATAACTTTTTGCTCCCCTTTAGGAAATGATAAACATTTATAAGAAATGATTATTTCACATAGAATTTACAGAGAATCAAAACCAAATAGATTTAAGTACTTAACAATTTGGCAAGAAAATAAGTTTTAATATTATGTCAGCAATTTCGCAATAGTTTGCAGAATCATAGCTGCCAATTATGAGAGTGGGGTTGTCAACAATGATTTTATAAACTATTTTATGTTCAATAAAAGTAAACTGTATGTTAAGATTATTCCAATTGCTGCTAGCATTGTACTTCGCATAAAATATATCATCCTGCAACCAGAAAGCTTTATGCTGGAATTATACATTTATTCTTTATCCAGTTGATAAATATTTGTTGATAATCCCATTAATGTCCTACATTCCATTAGATGCCAAAACCACAAATGCAAGATTTCCCTGTCAATAATCACTTGACTTGAAACCCAAATAATTGACATAAAATTGGCTGAAGAATAGAAAATCAGTGATGACACATAACTTAAATCAAATAGAGTCCAATGATTGTTACTCATCTCAAACAAGCCAACAATACTAAAGCAAGTACAAAAATTGGAAACGCATACTAAGAACATTGGCACTGAAAACAAACTTTCAGTATGTCTTAAATAGCTTATAATTTTTCTTTCTTTGATGATTAAATCTGTTTGCTTTGTAAGCATGAACGATTGAGGTGTTTGTCTCAGAATGTTCCTTGAAAGTCGTCTCAGTTCAATGGAATACAAATGGTATAATCGACAATATAATATTGTTAATAAACTTCTCAGAACTGGATATAAAAATAGTCTATAAAAATATCGAATGTAGTTGACAGTATTAAAAATTCGTCTTGACACAGAAGTGTATTGATAAAAAAATATATACAACACATTTGAATTCTCTTCTTCAAATTCCAAATATGTAAAAGGATGACAAAATAAAAAGCAAAATAAGAAATACACACAAAATTTCATTTTCTGGCCAGCATTACCTTCATAGATTAATGATAAATTTTTCAATAGGGCAATAAGTTTTTCTTTCTTTAACAATAATGCAATCCATGAAGACATGCTGAAAACTAAACTTACACATATACTTATCATTGTTTTCTTCCAACTGCAAGAAGATTCATTATGTAAGAGTATTGTAATAATTATGGTTGTATTATCAGCTAATACAAACAATGCACCAACAAGAAATATATAAAACAGAATTTTTGTTAATCTGACATTTCCATTGCCTTTCTTGAGATTTTCATAAAAAAGTACTCGTAGTAAAAACGTATTGTAAAAATTGTCAACTGTAGAATTATGTGGCATATCAGAATACTTACACAAATTCAATAACATTCAAAATGATGCTGTATTAAAAATGATTCACGTGTAAGTTTCTAGTTTCCTAAACTAAAATATGGCTTGTCAACATACTGGCATTGATAATTATAATAATAATTTTCTTGTTAATCCTTTCCTTTTATATACACTAAACACACTGTTTAAACAAAAACAAAAACAAAAACAAAATTTAAATAAGCAGTTCTCAAGTCGACAACTTTATAAATTGATTAGAAAATTATCTATTGTAATCAACAATAAAGAAAATCTATTACTTAATGAAAAATATAATTTAAATTTATGTAAACTCTTATTATGTTTTCTTAAAATACGATAAAGGAAGAAATATAATATTTTTATATACTTGTCTATAAATCATTAATTGTAATAAGAAAAAAGGCAACAAAACATACTACAGCCATAGTAGATAATGTGTTATCACAATTATTAAACCACAAATAATGCATTAACAATCAACTAAATAGTTTGTATAATCTTTATTAATATAAAATTGCTTATGGATTTTGTAACTTTTTCTTTAAAAAAAAAAGGTGAAAAACAATGCTATGAGTATAAAAGCAATCTATTAAACTTATATCGAATAAAAAGAACAATTCAGGAGAAAGAAAAATATGCTTATGAAGAAAATTATTTCACTTGTTCGAACTACATGAAGATGAATCATTTATTTCAAAACCAGTAGTTTTGCATCGATAATTTTACTGCATTTCACACCTATCGATATAGTACAGTAATAAAATTATATGTATATTTTATTCTTAACACGAAAATTTTAATTTTTCCATTAAATATGTCCATAAAGTTGTGTAATAGCATTTTGAAAATAATACATATTCAGAACATCTTTACAAACTAAATTTTCGGGAATCAAAGTACTTAGTGAATCTATATCGACTTGATGAGCCATTTTATTATGTTTACAAATGGATGGCAAATAACACTCCAGAAAACATAAGGCACCTAATATAATAAAAAATATTAGAAATACTAATTGAGGATCACTGTCTGTACCAATAAAACTGTTTCTAGTTGGGAGAAAATTGAAATTAAGAGTCCTACTAGAAAGAATTTTCCTACATTAAGTTGACAGTGGGTTCTATAATATTTATGAAATGTTCCCAAAGTTTGTAACAAGCTATTCTTTAGTAATTATTTTTGTTGTTTAATTGATTTAATATATGATTTGTAGTTTTTAATCATGTATATCAATTTTAAGTACTTTAACTAGAATAAGATAACTTTAAAATTATTAACTAAATAATTTGCTTTTTTAATAAAATGTGTATGCAATCTTTGAAAAAAATCTTATTCAAAGCCAGTAAAGTCAAATTTGCATATCTTTCTTTCTGTAGCTTTAACAGCATTTCATTTCTTTAGAGAATACAACTGAAGTAATGAAATTAGAAAACAATAAAATTAACAAGGTTGCTATTAATTGATTTGTAACCATAATAAAAGATATTACTTTTCTTTTTTAAACATTAATTGCATAAATTTTGAATTCATCTATCAATTAAATATATGTAAGCAAAAATAAAAAGTATTAGAGAGATAGTAACTGATTTCTTTTTACTGGATTGTAAACAAAAGTGTGAGCAGAAATGTGAAACAAAGAATAGCAAATTTTTGCGGCAGTATTTTAGATACTGATAAGTACAATTTTTGAAGAAGAAAGAGCCTTGATTAGATTTGTATAATTTTGTCTGCATAAAATTAGAAACATGCTTTAAAGCGGAAAAAATTTGTATACATCATACATCAATTTTAATCTTCTCTTCAAAATTACTATTTAATTACTGACATTTCAAAACATGTAATGGCAAGAAATACAGGAAATGATAATCATAAATTTATTTCTAGAAATACTTTTATCTACTTTCCATTAAAAATACTCTATATGTGTCAAAAAAATCCTCGTTCACAAGGATTTCATACTACAAAATCACTGGGTAAATAATATTACAAAATGTGGTTGTATTATTGAACATTACATAAAATATACAAATTATACATAATGTAATATAATTATACATCTGAATAAATAGAAGTCAAATTTAATGAGAATTCAACCCACATTTAGGTAACTAAAAGGTTTCAACAAAAAAGTCAAAATTAACAAATGGAAAAGTATAAATCTTTACGAAGAACTTGAATGTTATATAATAAAAAATACCTTTGTATTGGATACTACATGCAGTAATTTATTGATTAATATCTGATCAGTAAATTGTTACCTTTTTTAGATATTTAAAAAGTTACATTGACAATATGATAAAAACAAAATCCATTAAAATAATTTGCTAAGTTTTATGTACATTGAAAAATGATATCATTTTGGAATTATCATAATTTCAGAAAGAATTGGTCATCTTCAATGAGTTAGTAACTAGTAAGAATTAATATATTCAATTTATACAGATTTCATGACATAATAAAAATTTTAAGTGATAGAAATATGATTAATATTCGAAAATTTAAAAATCTAAATGAATTAAAAGTGTTTCGTATTAAATGTACATTTTAAACATGTAAATCTCTCACTAGTTATTATTTAACACTTAAACCACAAATTAATTTGTTTAATTTGCTATGATATTTATAAAATTAAAATATAACAAAGTTATCAAATGCAGTCTAAAAAAATTCCCTCATTCTAATAAAACAACCAAAAATATTAGTTATGTTCTTAGTATTCCATCAAAATATTGAGAAACACTCAGAGTTTATAACTTAAAACAAAATAATTTTTTTAAGATTAACCATTTAGGTGGCAATAAGTTTACGTATTTATGGAACCAATATTTTATAGATGATTTTAGTAATGGCAAAATTATTTTCTGGTCACAAAACTGCTGATATTCAAACATCATTTTTCTTCATTATATCATCTACAAAAATAAATTTCAAAATGCTAGGGGAAAAAAACAAAAAAAAAAAAAACATGCAATTTTACACCATCAATTTATAATCCCAGAGCTTCACTGTATTGTGCTTTGAAAATAGTTTCTCTTGCAGACTCTAAAAATTGTTTTCTTAACTAAATTATGAAACACTTATGTTGGGAAACTCTGCTTCAACTGGGAGTTTAGTATTAGGTATACCACCTACATGGAACATATGCTTCACATCCCAGAGCCGTTGGTCAAGAAAAAAGATGGGCACTAAAGGCCTTGTCCCCATTTGGGCTATTATGCCACTTTTAGTTTTTTGCCAAAAAACTATGCCTTAAGGGAAAATTTAAATAAATATATACATAATTTATTATTATCAGTCAATATATATATATGTTCTTTTTGTAAATTTTTATTGTTGTAATTGTTAAATGAAAGTGCAAAAGTAATCTTCAATATGAATAACATAATTTTAATTTTTTTTCTATATGAAATTTTAAATTTAATCAAAAACCATGAAATAGCATAAGAAATTGAAATATTTTTATAATAATCAATTTCAAGGAAAAAAGGTTAAATAATATTGAATAATCATAAAAAGTAGTTTAAATAAAAAAATTAATAGTCAGATATCAAGAAATAAATATGTCAAAAACACCTAAATTAGCATTTTAATTCATCAAATAATAATAATGAAATTGATATAGATGAGAATAAAAAAATGGGGAAAAAAAACTTTGTCATTTATTATCTATTTACCATTGATAATAATCTCATATATTATTATTATTTTTTTAATTTTGGCTCAATTTTATAATATACTTTTAAAATTGCCAATTATTAAAATTATGAATCATATAATGATAACATATTATAGAAAATGTTTTCAATAGAGGAGAAAGTTTTCATTTTTAACGAAATTGAGACTTAATTGAATTATAGATATTTCTTCATAAAGCATGATTTATATTCATATTTATAACATTAGAAATATCTCAATTCATTCACATTGTGTTCATTTTAGTGAAAATTAAATTCATTTCACTAATTTGCAGAGTAAATTCATGTGATTTCAGAAAATAATTAAAATGGTTTTGATAATCAGGAGGAAATATATTTCTTTGACTTCTGAATTATAAATTAAGCATATAAATAAATACTTTCCATTATATAATTATTAAATAAAAACAAAATTAATAACAAGAAATGTTATAAAAATTATTTACAACAAAACTTTAAAGAAAAGCAAATGTGAAAGTGCTACAATTTTTGCTAATTAAACTACTAAATAACTGTATTTTTATGAAGCAAATATAAAAAACAATGTTATAATATTTGCTCTATAAAAACACAAATATAAATTAAAAGTAATGTTTTAAAAAAGTATATTGAAGAAAGCAATATAGTTGAATTCTTAAAAACTAACTTAAAATAGGCACACTTATATTACTTTACAGCTAATTTTATTGACTATATACATATTAATTATAAAATAAATCACTTTTTAAAATCTTCCAATTTGATTTTAATGTTTGTTTACATAATAATAATATTTAATTTTCTTTTTAACAATAAATAGATTTTAGTATTTTTGACTTAGGAATCTTTTATGAAACATGATAATTGCAATAACAAAAAATACATCCCACATGACAAGAAATACAAATAAAATAGAAGCTCAGACATTTCACTCCTCAAAGTTTTTACTTAAATAACTTTTGCCTAAAAAGAGAGCTTCCAATCACTTTCAAAAAAAGTTAATACCAATGTTATAATTTACATTTTGAAAAAGATATTTTACATGTTTTGGGATATAAAAACTTTCTATCCTATTTAATATTAACTGAATACATTTATAATAAATATGTTGAAAACATTATGAAACATTCATATTAAATCTATCGTTATAATGGCAATAAAATAATTAACTTAAAGAGCATCAATTTATTAGTTTTGTTGATAAAAATGAATTGTGTGAAGATTATTCTTATAAGATTTTGTACATGATTTTTTTCATCAATATTTGATAACATATTCTTTCTCTGATGAAATCAAACAAATTCAAGCACACTTCTTATCTTGTCACTACAGGAATATGATTCTGTTTCAGATCAAAAGTACTTGAAGATTTTAATAAATTTGATATCTTTTAAATTAAAATTTATAGTAAGATAAATGTACATGATTACCTAAAGTAATAGGAAAGAAATTCAAATTAATAAAATTGGAATTTTTATTTTGAATAAAAGACATGTTCCTAAAACAACCAGCAATAAAACCTAAACTTAGTTTGATTATTCAGTAACTAGGATCATTAGTTACTGATTTTTGCCATTCAATAATTTGAATATAAATAGCAAATCTAATAAAGCAATTTATATGAATTTCCATTAGTGCAGTTGATTCATGCTTTATTTTTCAGTTATATTTAGATATTATAATTTTACTTGAATTATTGTCAGTCATAAAAAATCTAACAAAAGTAAGATAAATATGAAATCAAATAGTAGTTTATTGCATAAATTCTATTATATTTCTAAAAAGCAAGAATTTTGTTTAATGTTTAGCTTTTTTTGTTATTATCATATAGTAATAACTTAAGAATTTTTTTTATATATTCATGAGTATGTAAATATAAATACAAATACTATAATTTACCATGCATGGACATTTTTTTCTATGTTTAAAAATTTCTTTCTTGTATGTAATCAAAAGATTTAACTTAAATATTTTAGTTGATTCATAACAGATGCAAATTTCTCAATCAGTTAATGTCTCATTTTTTTGAAATTTGCACTTTGTAGAAATTCAAATTTGATTTCTGCTTCAAAGTATTTGTAATTTAGCAAGTTTTGCTTTCAAAAAGAATGGAAGCAAATAATTTTTAAATCTATATATATATATATATATATATATATATATATATATATATATATATTAAACATATTTATATTATCAACTTTATTTTTTACAGACAATACCAGATTCCTAATGAAAATAACAGAAGAACAAGATACAGAAAAATATTACAAACAGTATTTTCACAGTATAATTTTGTTAAAATTGAATATTTTCTATTATATTTTGCTCAACCAATTATAGGTCAAACATAAAAAATTTCATAAAATGTATTATATTCATTGAAATATGCCTAATTTACATTCACTGACAGACAAAGGTTTCATGCATGAAAAATATTTTATTTAAGAAAAAAAAAGGGTAGTATATGCACAATCGGCCAAATCAATCAACGAATCTTTTAGTTAAACAACTGCATCATAGACAAATGTATACATTATTAATGGGAATTTTCAAAATTTTTGATAAAAATATTATATTGCTATCGATGATAATTGTAAATGTTTGTGAATTACAGATTTATAAAAAAAAAATCGCAATTAGAATAAGGTCTGTAACTTGTATAAAAAGTGGGTTTTAAATTTTATATAGTTTTTCAAACATTTGGCCTATTAGTGGTGCATTAACACACCATTAAATTAAATCAAAATTTTTGAGATTATTTGGCACAAATTTTATTTTATTCACAGAAGTTACAATAGTAATCCATTATAAATAGGATTAAGCTCAAATGAGATAAAATAATACATTTTCAAAAAGTGGAATTTGTCAATAACCAATTCAAGTTACAAAACACTCCTATTTCAAAAATTTTAATAAAAAAAAATGTTTAATTGAATTATTAAATTTTTATATAGATACTCAGAGCAATTAAAAATAACAACAAAATAAAATTTGTGAAAAACATCTGTAAATGTATCTTACAAAAATAAAAGCAAAATAAAATTAAAGAGAAATATGTAATATTAATAAACAATATTTGAAATGGTTTATTTAAACACCAGTGGTTGAGAATTGGGTTATAGAAACAGATGTAGAACAGAATTATTTTAATTGTGAATTTGAAGTCAAGTTTTCCTCCATGTAATCAAATATAATATTTAATTTATTGATTATTTTTGCTTTTTCTTCATTTAACATAGGTCATTGTTTTTCTTTTTTAATAGTTGAGCAAAATACATCTATTTCTGATGGTCTTTTTTGAACTTATAAATAATTTCCATAAAATTTTTTTTAAATAGAAATTATAAATTGATAACTTTATATCGTGTATATTAGGTGTTTTATTTTATTGTATATATGTAGTTATTATATATCTTTATAAGTTAATTTAACAATGAATCATCTAATATATCTTTTGTATTCTTTTAAAATATGAAATTTATACGATTATAAAAAGAAAACATAAAAAAATTGTGCTAAAGAAATTTTTATAAAACTTTCATTTAATTATAAAAATATCAAAAAAATTAATACTCATCACCTTGAACGTTGCACATTTTTTTTTTTAGAAAAAAGTATTTCCTTCTAAAAAAATTCTAATTTTCACAATTAAATCACTTAAAAATTACAATTTGAATTACTCACCAAATTTTAAAAGAACTTTATTGAAAAACGGTTAAACAAATTACCAAACTAAAAATTAAAAAATATACTATACATTATAAATGTAGGCAAGAGGTACTTCATAATTATATGTAGAAAATTTAAATTATAAGACTCATCATTTTTTATTTACATTTAAAAATACAGATTACCTACATAATTCTTTTTTGTTATAATTTTATATAAAGTGATTTAATAAAAATAAAGGAAAAAAGGCAATAATTATTAACACTACAATGAAATAAATACTTTTTACTTTTTAATAATTTTTTTTTAAAATCATAATTTGTAAACTTAATTAATTCTACTTCTTGTTTACGACAAAAATATATTTACTTTAAAATTATTTCATTCATATCAAACCCATTTATCTCTTACACATTAAAAGAGTTTAAATACAATATTTTATAAAGTTAAGAATAATTCAAATTTATAATACAATGAAGAAACTGTTTTTCTTGTCAAGAGTTGATATTGATTAAAATAATATAACATGATAAAAAAATATCATACTATATCATTTTAATCATATTATTTACAACTTTATTCTCAGAAATTTCTAATCACAATTAAATAATGAAATTTTTATAATAATTATTAAGTATTTTATTTATGTTCTCAGAAACATAAATTAATCAAAGCCAAAAATTTTAATTATTTAATATAAAATAAACAATTTTCAGATATTTTTGAGTATCATATATTTTTATGAAATTCTAATTGAATTTAAAACTAATAAAGAGATTACACATCAAAAATCGACATGCACTTAATCAAGGATTACTGAAGTCAATTTTTGAAGGTAAGTGAAATAATACATACCATTAAGATATCCTTTACAAAAGTTTAAAAAGTATGCATATAATAAAAAATTCATACAGAAAAATAATAGTTATTTCAAAATTTTGAGATTAATATGTTCATGAAATAAAAGCTTTGTCTTTTGAATCAAATTATTGTATTTACTTTGCTTTGCTTGCAAAAATTTTAAGACCGAGTTTATGTAAGGTAAATATATGAAAAATGAAATTTTGAATTCAGAATCACTTTTAATATGCATACTCATCATAAAATAAATTTAATGCAAATAAAAAAAAAAACAATAATGCAAGCAATATAATATTTTTGATCATGATAAAATCCCCAGATGTATTTGCACTAATTTAAGCAACTTATAAACTAATGTAACTAAAAATTATGATTGAAGTGGGTATCTTTTTTAACATTTTTTTTTTTCAAGAAAAGTACTTGTATTTTACCAACAGCAGTCCATTAAAATACCAATGTTAAGCAAAATTTCCCCATAAGCAACAAATTGAATGAAAAATGAATTCTTGGGTAGATTTCTGAATGTTCACCATAAAACCGACTATCAAAGGAACAGCAACAATTTTGAATTCTTTATATATATTTATTACAATTGACAAAAATAAGATATACTATTAGGAAGAACACACAAAAAAAAAAAAAAATTAACCAACAATAATTACGTGAAAATTTAGGCTATTAAAACACAGATGGGGCAGGTCTACCAAGCTGATAAAATTCCTATTATTTTACAAACTTTGATTCCAAAATTTTAGACTGATCATGAAATATGTTATTAAAAAGATTGTGGCAATCAGAACAAATACAATTGTTGGTATTTGTTCTGATTGTTTATTTATTATTGAAGTATGAATTCAAAAGAAAAAGACAGATTTAGAGATTGACTTAGATAATGTTGCATTATATTATGAAATGTGAGCAGCCTTATCTATTTCTTAGCATACAAGTGAATAAAAACTAGTGTAACCATATTAAGTATTATGATGTTTACAAATACATATAGTTTTTGTCAACCGTTTCATTATTTATGATACAATACATAACACCTGTTACTCTTTCACACACACAATTTAGTATTCATCTCGTAATTCTAATTTAAACTTAGTGACTTTACAGCCCATCAGTCAGCCAAGGCCTACAGTGCTGTATCTGTTTTCTTAACCAAGGGCTCTGGTAAACAAAACAAATGTTCCGGTTAGAAAGTCAACCTAATATGAACTTCCAGTGTTTAGTTTCCAATATTACTTGGTACTTAGTTTTATCAACCCAATGAAGTAATGAAAGGCAGAACCGATGTTTTCCAACCCAAGGATAGAATCTCAGACCAGTGTGTTAAGAGTGTCAAGCGTTGCTGCTAAGTATCCAGGCTTTATCTTATAATTCATAATACACTAATTTTTGTTTAGGTAATGCTAAATTATATAATGAAATGAGAGAATTATTTAATGAAATAACAATTAATTATAAGTATTTTTTAGAATTTTTTTTCTACTAAAGGTTGAAATTTCAGAAGCTAGTGAAATATTCAGAGTAAAAATTTGAATTTTTTGAAAGCCAGCAATAAGTTTGAAAAATTTTTTTTTAAACTTCAGATCACTATAATATAAAATTTATTATAAAATTGTAGCACAAAATTTATAAATTAGATGTAACTAATTATTTATATTAAAATTGATGGATTACCTTTTTTACAAGTTACTTCGCATGCAAGATAAATTTGTTCAAAACTTGTGTGATTAAAATGGACTCCAATTACTACAAACATCAATGACCAAAGTGTAAATCAAATCCCAATTTGTTGAAACAGCTAGTATTCAGCAATTTCTACTAAAAATTAATGAATCAAAATATGATAAAGATATTATATTGTATTCTACATAAATTATGATGTTGGAATAAATATTAGGTTAAGTAAGAATATCTGATACAAAAATACTAATCATTTAATTATACTATAAATTCATAAAGTAAAGAGAAATTATGAAGCATAAAATTCAATTAAATATTAAAACAAATTGTTTAAAATTTTATCAAAACCACGCTTAGCTAGTCATAACCTGATATAGTAAAGAGTTAATGTTTTCTTAAACATATTATCATTAAAACAAATATCAAAATTATAGAAGTTAAGCCAAATTAAAGTCATAAAGTAGATGTGATTAAATTTTTATAACCTTGACTGCCTAACCTCTACTGCATTAAACAAAATTGCTTTTAACATATTTATATTAAGTCTAGAATTACAGAAATATTATTCTTCAAAGAGAACATAATAGGAAGATAAAAGCATACAACTTATCAACAGATTTATCACTGTTATTGGATTATTATACTTAGAAAAAATGACATTCTAATTAAAATTATAAATTACCTACAATTACAGCTTTACATCTACATCAACTATAATTGTCCCGTTTAATCCTCAAACAATTTTTCTTTAACCCCCCCCCCACAAAAAAAGTTAAATAAACAATATATGACCTTATTTTGGGCCTGATGACAAATGCTGACTTTATCAAATTATTTTATTTGAATTTCAGTGAAAAATAAACACTTCTGCAACTAATATAGATTTTTTCAACAATTTTGAAATACCCCACTTACATTTTAATACAGTGCCAATTTCTTTTTTTTTTTTTTTTTTCTATTATGAGTTTTAATATTAGAAGCAAATATTTTAAGAATGTTCATGTTAATTATGAAAATCTACTTTGTATTAAAATTTTCTAATCTAAGTGAAATTATTTCACATGCTCTTAGTTTGTAAATAAAATTTTAAAAAATAAACACATATGTAATCATGATTTGTTTTGAGCCACTCAATTCACTCATAATGAATATCAAAACCAAAATAAGGTCAATTATCTTTATATCTTACATTATTATGATGCTTTATAAAGATAAAAAATATACCTGAAATCTATGTTGATAGTAACATTTTATTAATGTTATATCTGGATAATACTTTGCAAATATTAAATATGTAACTTAAGAAATTCTTGTTGTATAGTAAAAATAAAAGAAACAAAGAATATTTCAAGGATAAGAAGCTTTTATATATCAACTATATATATTTAAAAATATTAACATTATATACATGTTTTATGTTGTTCAACATAGGTAATATGTTACAATTGTAAAGTAAATATATAATGAAATATGTAATATAGATACATAAGAACTGACAACTTAAGTAAACAAGACATAAGCAAAAACATCAAATAACCGGAAAAAAATTAATTATTAATATAATAGTATGAAGTAATATACAAGTATATTTTGCACAAATCTACAAACATTTCAGCTGTTGACTGGTTAAAAAGTTCAGCACACACACAAGTTTACTAGAAATTTTTCATGCCATCATTACAGGTTTTTTTACTTTAGCATCCAATTTTTCATTTGTACTTGCATAGCCTGTACCTCCTCTTTGCAATGGAATGATATCTTCCTCTTTTAACTTCTGACCATTTGTAGGATCAATCATATCTTTTCGAATTAATTTTTCAACACATTCCATTGTGACAACATTTCCCGAAGTGCGCAAGACAGCTGTAGGCACAGAATTTCCAAGAATATCATGAGTAACAGCACACATATATCTAACTTTTCTAGCAATCAAGGATTTCTTTTCTGCAGGATCTTTTATTTCAGTGAATTGAATGGGTATCAGGTCTTTAGCTTTTAGAGGCTTTCCACTCATGGGACACAATACTGACTTCTCTGGCTTTTTTAACTTTACTTTTTCAGCTGCAGGAGTAAGAGCTGGAATCCAAAAGCTTGGGAGAACTTTTTCTCTACCATTAGTTACATTGGATATACTACTACTGGTGTCAGTCTCCGCTGATGTAGAAGCAATGGGTTTAGTTACAATACTTTTCTCGGTTTCCATAAATTTTTCTGCTCGAGCTTCTTCTTCAGCTTTAGCTAATTCCGTTAATCTTTCAGAATCTTTCTTCTGTTGCTTTTCATATTCTTTCATTCGGCGAGCTATTTCTTTCTTTTGGTGAATAATATACTCTAATATAGCTTCTTTATCATAGAGATAGCCATCCGGGGTAATAACAGGATATCTGCAAGGTTGTAAAGTCAAACAACAACAATCAAAATCTTTCACAGAATCTTTCCCGATTCTTCCTTGCAATGTTCCGTATCCACAGGCTTTGTTATCCTTCTTTTTCTCATGGTAAGTATACACTGCGCCCGCAGTACAATTTCTAGCATGCCTAGTCATTTTAAGAAAATGAAATGTAAAAAAAAATTAGTAATATTATTTAGAAATTGAGCTTCAAATGGAAAACGATGATTAAATTATTGTGAAACGCTCAAACATCAATGCTCTGAACTGAACTCAAAAACAAATGTTGAATGAAACGTTAACTAATTCTGTCTTACTTACGCCAACTTTAAAGTTTTGCAGCCTTAGAGAAGTAACTGCCGTTCCTCATGGCATTCCACCTTAACAGCTGATCTTTCATCAATCTTAATCCTTAAAAATAAATTCAATCATAATTATTAAAAATATTTTACTTTGAATAACTCTTTTATTTATTATTGGATTTCATAGTAACAAGAAATACACTTTTTAGTCGTATTAGAAAAAGTTGAAACATTAGAAAAATAAATTGTTTATACATTGTACATAAATAAATTGTAACTAGGGGCAAAATTTAAAGAGGAATCTGAATAGCTTTAGTGGAACAAGCAATTGGCAAATAGTGTAAATTTCACATAAGATTTAGGAGATGATCACTTCTCCTAAAGTTCTGACTTTCCTTATCAGTTATTTGTAACGTGGATATTTTGGTCTTCTATCCAAAGTAAATTTTCCAAAAATCTTACTTTTCATGCTTTAAATTTCACATGCTTGGAAATTTTATTTATTTTTCATGTTTTTATTTAGAAAAATATTATGGTTATTGAATTTGCTGTATTGAATTTAAATAAGTCTAAATGCAACGCCTAGTTTTTTCTTGGATATACACTATTAACATCAAGCAAAGTATTTAAAATAATTTTTTATTATTTTATCTCGTTTATTTCATTTTCCCTATAAATATTTAAAAAAAATTTCAACTATTCGAAATAGCAATTTAAGGCATCACAAAAGCATTATTCTGAAAGCTACTATTTATTTTTTATATATATTTTGGAACAATAAGAGACAATTTTGCACTTCTGATTCAGCTTGTCCCTCTGTTTCATGGATATTTAGAAGTTCACCAGGTTTTTAATTTGGAATATACGAATAAGCTCAACATGAAAAGTCTTGCAGTTAAAGACATAGTGGATGTACACATGTCTCATTATTGTTTACTGTTGTTAAGATGTTTTCTACAAGACGTGAAACATCATATTACAAAAAGTCATAATAGCTCAATGTCAGAAGTACTCAGAAATACCACACTGTTCAGAGAGAGAAGTCTAGGGCTTGATTCCAGATACTGTTGAATATATTTTTACAAGAATATCCGATGAAATGATTTTGTGCGAATCTTAAGTTTTCTTCTTTAAGGAAATATTATAAAAAAAAACTATCCGAATGACAATTTTTTACACTTTTGTTTATAAAAAATTTCAGATATTTATAATACGTAATCTATTCGCGTCTTGCTATTAACATCAAAATGCATAAAATTTTATGTATCATTATAGATTAGATATTTACTTTTATAGTAGAAATACCTTATATTATAGATTATTCCCTTCTTTTTCCAATACCTGTCAAATAAAATAAGTTTGTATTTTTAATCGGAGTCGTAACTATGATGAAACGCCTATCTGGTACATTACAAAATAACGTAATTGATATATGTGTTTTAACGCGTACTTCTGTGTTTGTACCAGAATAATATATTCCGATTACTTGCAATGCATTTTTTGTATGCTTCTGTCAACATTTTGGATACCAATATTATTATATTTTTGATATTACACTCACTAGCAAACAACTTGTTTTAGTTGATCTATACAGTTAATTCCATTCAATACTTTAGCTAACTACCTTTGATAGACTAAGTTTGATGACTAAGTTTCCCCCTTTGTCATTTATTTTTTTATTTTTTTATTTTTCATCTTTTTTTTTGTGGTTGATGTTTTCTCTATCGTATCATTCTGTAGTCACGTTTTACAAAATTTTAATCAGTAAAATAATCCAGCAAGTACTTTCCAATGTAGAAGAAAAATACTTTTAGTTAATAGTAGAAAAATCTTGTAGTTAACAAGAAATATAACATATTTATTAAGTAACTTTGAAATTTTAATGAATTATCTCAAAATCTCAATCATAATTTTATTTTTTGGAAAAAAAAAACAAACTGACATTTAATATCAAACTCAAGGTTCCGAAATATCTTAATTAGATAAAATTTGTTATTAGTTACCTGTTGAAATCTGAGCATCTCCCTCCATTAAATGAAATTATTTGCTAAGGAAGTTATTTCCTTCACTTGATTGTTGATCAAATATCAATATTTGTCACAATGGAACTAAAAGGTGAGGCATGCCGAGTTTTATATTAAAAGGATTAGCTACTCAGAAGCATAAATGAATGGTTACATAACCATTAATAAAAGCAATTAAAAAATTCGCTTTTCCTTAAATATAAAGTGAAAGTTTTCCTGAAATTTTCTCCCAGTAAAATTCATATGAGCAAAATGTCGTATGTCGATAAAAAAAAATCAATTTATTAAATCCGTTCTATATTTCAAAAGCACTTGAATGTAAGTTTACAGATTTGGGAAGAACTGAAAATAGTGAATATGTTTCTTCATGAATTAAAAATGAAACGGGAGTAATGAAGTTCAATTCTTAATTACTTCAAAACTTAGTAACTTAATGAACAGAAATTAATAAATGCTCTTCCATAAATAAAAGTGTGGAAGATGGATATTGAAAATTAAACCTTAGCTAACTTATAACTTGTTAATATAAAACATTTAATAAGAAGTTGTGTACAGATAAAGTTGTCTAACTATTATACAAAATATAATCATCCAACCGTTCACATTAATTTCTTTTACAATTTTAAGGATGAACAGCATTAATGAATAATTTTAAATTTTCTTATTTTTAAATATAAGCATAAAATAAATATGCTGCACAAGTCTTCAACAATGTAAAGAATAATAACCATTTTCATCAAGGGGTTTTGTTCCAACAATTTGAGTATTTTTGTTAAACATTAATTATATAGAGACTGCATATAAAAAGAAATGTTAACGATTATAATAAATCATTTGCAAAACAAACTACGATTTAGGTTACAGCAACAACATTGCTTAAGAAATAATAATCTATTGAGAATATCTCAGGAAATAGGTTTAATGAAACCAGATTTAAATAGATTATATAGTTCCTAATATGCAAAAGGATATTATAAAGTATTTGCCAGGCTAAACATTTTAAAACTTATTATTTCTTACTAATTAAAAAATCTACAAGTCTTCTAGGGCTCTCTTTTTATAGTTTCTTCAGCTTCTTCTTCATATTTTCATGTGGGAGAAAAATGCCAATATCTTTGATTCCAAAAATTTAAAAGTCCATTAAATGTCGATAAATTCTCCATTTAGCATTTTAATTGATTTGTTGTGACATTTAAATTTAGAAAACGGGAATAAAAATCCAAAAACGTGTAATTATGCAGTTTGCTAGCCATAAAATTAATAATGTGCAAACATAAGATTAATTGAAATTACTTAGCATGGATTTTTGAACAGAGTTTACATATATGCTACTCTACTTCAAATATGTAAAAGTCGATAAAAGTGTGTATAGACAGTGGGTGCATAGATAGATACTAAAAACAATTCCTGTCTTTATATCAGCAAAAAAAGTTATTAAGATAGCAAATTTGAGATTATTGCGATTTACGCGATTTTCTGAGAAAACGATTTTATCTTCCTCTTCACTCAGTGAATTTACTCCCCAGATTAATAAAGAACCATAACTGGTTGAAGGGATTGA
>JAPDSC010016638.1:0-14112 GCA_026290005.1 Latrodectus geometricus | reverse complement strand
GTGCATATTTATCAAATAATTATAACAGATAATAAAATATTTTTTTTTGAATTCAAATCCTTTTTAGTTTCTGTCAATACTTATGTTTTATGAGTGTTTTCATCGCTGTCAGTTATTAGTTTGTGACTTCATACGAGTTAACACATTTTTTTTTTACCTATTTAATTGTCTTCTACTTCAATTCAGCAACTTACTGAATCGAAAATCCTCTATTACTACCATTATAAAACTCCATTCCTTTAAATATGTAGTTATCTGTTTTGGATTACTTATGGCATAAAAGTTCTTAATCATACGGTTCAATTATTATCCCTCTACATCAATAAGATAGATAATAAACTTTTACATTAATAAGTTAAAATTAAATAAATAAAAATGTTAAAATTAGATTTTTTTACTGTATTTATACCAGTGTGCAGAAGCACTGATAAATTTGACCCACTGTTTTAACAGATATTTTGATTTCCTTTACAATTACTATAAATTATATGCCGATAAGAAAATTTATCTAGGAATATTCATCAAAGAAAAATTGTTGTAGCTTTAAGTACTGAGATTTTAATTAATCTGCTTTATTTGCTTCAAATTTATTTCTCCAAACTTTTTTTGGGGAAAAAAAAAAGTAATTTTAACATAATTATGAAAAGATAGTTTCACAACTATTTTTGTTTTTTTAAATATTTTTATGAATTTTATCTTTTTGTGCATGCTGAATGAAGTACTTAAAAGTTAATAAAAATCAAGAGTTAAATTACAAGAATACAATTGAAAACTGCATTGTTAATACTAGTATTTAAATTATTCATTATCCTTTTATTGTTGTAATTTTATTAATACATTCTATACTTAACATCATAGGTAATTACAAAAATTCTTAAATTACAAGTTTTAGATTATTCTTATTTCTTAAATTTTAAGCTCGAACACAAAAAATTGCTTGATCAATAAATTAATAAGAGAATTTTAGAATTGAGAGGCTTAAATAATTATTTTTTTTCTAAGGAAATTTTTGATTGTTAAAAAGAACTTATATTGGCAATAATTGATACAATACTGTTTAAAGTACTCATTATTGCAAGAGAAATCTTTACATTATTACTTATAACAATAACAGTCGCATTGTTACTTTAAACAAAGACGATATTATTATTATATATGCGAATCTAATTGTTCTGCAATCATTTTGAAATAAAACTTTTGCGCTTAAAACGTACGACTGTTTACCAGTGATATTTGATACTGAAATTTATTTCTTTTTGTGAATAATTTTGAAATTAAGTGAAAATGCCTTTCTTAAAGAACAAGTGGCTTATAAGAGACCAGTACGTTGCTTTTAATTTGATATTTTTTAAAATTTACTAGCTCTATAATTTTTTTTTACATATTATTATGAAATGATGTAACACTTATGAAATCTGTTACAAAATTTCTTTTACTGTCTCAGTCAATGTTTCTTGTTAATTAGTTGGAATAACTATAAAAATCAAATAAAAAGCAAAGTTTTTTTCAATATAAAATTGCTTGATTCACAATTTATTTAAAATTTTTATCTCCAATAATGCCTTTACATTTCAGATAAAATCCATATAATTAATATCCATATAATTATGAAACAAAAAAAAAGAAAATGGTACAGTTCTAGGAGAGCCCATATCCTCAGTGACAAACTGAAAAAAGCGCCAAGGCAGAATAAAATAGCGAAATAAAAATTTCAGGGTGAAAATGCGCTTTAGGTCCCCTACTCTGCCAACTTGGCGAAAGTGTGCTGTGGGTCCCGTACTTGGCGCATTTTCAAAAACGCTGTTGACATGGCGATAATGGAATACGATTTTTAACGGTTTTAAATTAATTAGCAACCAATGAAAATGACCGATTTTTCAAACTGAAACTAATTAACGACCAATGAAAATGCTAAAAGAAAAAACCAATTAATGAGCAAGCGCGAAAAAGTGCAAATTATTTCCTATGGAGGTTGCCATAAAGAGCTCATTAGGTATAAAAACGTTCGGTTTACCACGCTTGGTGCATTTATCGCCAAGTTGGCAGAGTAGGGGACCTAAAGCGCAGATTAACGAATTTCAGAAATATTTAGGCTTTTCATATCTAGTGTATCAAAGTAGGATTACCAAGATTCTAATTGCAAATAAAAAATTAGTCTTCCTTTTTTTTGATTTCAATTTGGGTTAAATTATGGCTTAGGTCACCTTCTCCGCCAACTTGAGAATTCGATGCACTTTTTCGCGCATACTCATTAATTACTCTTTTGTTTTTAGCCTTTTCATTGGTCACTAATTAAATTTCACTTTGAAATAGTGGTAGAGTTTTTGCCATGGCATCGGCGTTTTTGAAAATACTCTAAGCAGGGGACCTAAGGCATAATTACACCGCAATTTGTGCACTGCAATGAGATACGTATCTATAAAAGAAATGAAAGTAAAAAAGTATAAACTTTCAATATTAAAATAGTAAAAAGTGTAATGTATAAAAATTTTTTACATATTTCAAATGTAAAAAATGGCAGAGAAAAATAATATTCGAATGGTACCTTAAACTGCAGTAAGGCCTAACTAAAACAAGACATATTTATTAAACCATAATTTTACCTTTATTTTTATCGTGAAAAATTGTTAATAAGTTAACGAAACTACTAGAATCGATAGAAATTTGAAGTTACAAAATGCTTGAAATTTCGTAGGAAAATGACATTAGACTTAATAAGATCTGTTTATTGCATACAAAAATCCAGTAGCCGTTACTGTCAGAAAAAATACATTAATGTGTCTTAGGATTTTTATATCTTAACAAATAATTTGAAATCATTACGGAAAAAGGTCGAAAGCAAATGATAATTATGAAAATAAAAATATAGCATTGCGAAATAATAAATCAGTTTACATAAATATTGATCGTTATTTATATTTATATAAATACTTTATCTTTTAATAAATTTTTCACAAATATTTTCAGCAGTAGGAGTAAGAAAGGTTATGAGCAGGTCAGCGAAGTAGACATGGGATCCTTGGTATTCCTTGGAGATATTCCTCAACCAAAGAAACCTTCCCTTATTAAAGTAATTACTATTATGATTTTTAAACATTTTTTGGTGAAATTATTTTATAGTAAATAAACATATTTAACTTTTTTATGAATTTAAACATATCAAAACACTAGAATTTAATTAGATTAAACAATTTACATTAAACATAAAATGTTAAAACCAATCATTTTAAAATTAATACGTAAATAGAATGGAAAAAATTAAATGATAAAAACTCTGTCCTAAATATTGAATAACTTGATAATCACAAGTTTCATTTTATATTTTATACTTTTAGAAACAATGTTGAGTAAGGAAAATATTTTTAAAATTATCATTTATTATTGGTCATAATTTTATTTATACACATTAAAAGTATGCTGATAAGGAGGGATTAGTAGCTTTTATTTGATTCATTTAAATTAACAAAATATGTATGATTATTAAAATTATGCGAAAACCATAGAATAATTAACAAAGCATGATATATAATATTAATGTAAATATCTTTCTCTTTTCATGCATTAATTCTCCATTTTGAAAGCACATAAGACATATTAATTTCAAAAGAAATCAGAAAATTTTTTTTTACTTTAATTACACAAGCTCTGAATGTAGATCTATTTTTATGAATTAGTTTCTCATAAAAAAATATTTAAACCGACACAAAGTTCAGGTATCTATCCAACTATGAAATTTAATCAAAATGAATTAGCAATTTGCAAACGCAACAATTGATTAAGTTTCATCAGAAACTGTTGTGATTGTTATAGCTTAAGTTTTCAACTGATAATAACTTTATGAAATAAATTCAATATAAAAAATAAATTCAATTAAAATTATATATTTATAAGTAAAATTAATTATGTTTCTCTTCAGCAAATTTAAAGATTAATCTGTGTATACTTACATGAATTTAAATTAAATTTTGAGAATAAAAACATATTGAGTAATAAGCAAAATTAAGAGCAGTAATTAAATTGAAAAATTTTCACCTCTAATATAGGCATTATCAAAATACAATAATAGTTATTAAATCATATGGTATTTATTATTTTCGCTTTTATAAATTTAATGTTTGATAAAAAGTATTAGTAAATAAGTTATTAAATATTCTTTTACATTCAAATGAGCACATCGATATGTATTGCATGTATGGTTTATTAACTGTTAGGTAGTTTGATTTTACTACAATTATTATAAAATTACGTTTCTTTATTTAGAGGTTGGTTCCAACTCCATTTCGTTTGATGAACCTCATTAAGGCTTTTTAGAAACATCATCATGTGATACAAAATGAGGTAAAAATGGAGAAATTTTAGTGAATTGGATGTGAAATTTAGACAATTTTTAAACTATGGCCTGAAGGAACTTTGTCACTGAAGACCTTCCGGAATAACATTTGCATGATATTAGGAATCATGGTCTGAAAGAACTTTACCTATTAAGTCTTTCTTGAATAACATTTTGAGAAGATCACTTCAAGAGTTATACAAAAATTGCCATGATGTCAAAAAAAGTGATATTTAAAATAATTTACGAACAGTGGCCTGAAGGAACTTTATGCACAGAGACCTTCCGGAATCTCAAACCATCATATTTATACTGTGGCTTGGGAGGAACTTTTGAATAAAGTCTTCCCATGAATTAATTTTGAAATGCGGCCTGAAGGAACTTTATAATTTAAGTCTTTCCGGAAAAATAATTAAAATTTCATTTTCATTGTGATTTGAAGTCCTTCCATGATATACGTAAAATGCCATTTGAATGATAATTTGAAGAAACTGTACCTGGAATGGTCTTAAAACAAGATTTAAAATACCGATTGACTTGCAACTTGAAGGATTTTTTCAATGAAGACCATAGTTGAAACCTATTTAAAATTCCACCTTAACATGGTGTGAAGGAACTTTTCCAATGAAGTCCTTCCGGAATAAAATTTAAAATGTTTTATAAGATTGGGCATCAGGAGAGTTTTGAAAGAAATTCATTACAGAATTTGATGTGATGATTACATAAAATATAGACGTGGAAAAAACTATCTAACAAACTCTTTTTTAGGAGGCTGGGACTCTTAACAGAGCAAAATCTAATAAAAATATCATATAAACTGCTTTTTATAAATTTAAAGGGATTTTCTCATTACTTTTAAGAAAATAAACTGACATGCATCAAAGGATGTCCTTAAAGGATCGGACGTTTATTATAATTTTGAACACCGTAAATTTAAACGTAATTTTTTTTGTACAAAATCAAAATTTTAGTATTAAATAAAATATAGTTTCTATATGTGTGAATCTACTTATTTTAAATAATTTATTATAAAATTTCTTATATCTTTGTATTATTTCCCCTCTTTCAAATATGTTTCTTTACAAATGTGTATTTTGTCGAGTTGCTCTTTATATTCTCTTAGTAGTTCTGATTTAAGATAACGTATAGTCACAAATAGTATTTAGCTTCTAAATAGTTAGGTTTGTGTGTGAAGGGTTCACAAATATATTTTCTTCATACATATAATTTCTTTATTATTTCATTTAAAGAATTTTTGTCCAATGATGATATTTTCATTTATATAAAAATATAATTAAAAAAATGTAAGTATTTTGATTAATTTCATTCTATGATTGTTAAAAAAAACACGATAAAAGTACCTATGCACACATTTTACAATTATAGGTTAATTCCCTGTGAACGGTACGCTCCTTATGCGCCATCTTGTTTTAATAGCATACTGTACACTGGGATACAGCCGAAATTTAAAAACAAATGTTTTACAATCATATTCAACATTACCCAAGCTTGTGCTAAATTAGTGAAAAATCGAGGGGCATCTTGAAATATAGGTTATCCAAGAATTTTTCCATTCAAATTTCCTTACTTCCCAGTGAACGATACGCTCCATGTCCACCATCTTGTTTTAATAACGTACCATACACTGGGATACAGCCCAATTATACTATATTCATTGTTTGATTTTAATTTAAATTTGAAAAATATTTCAATCAAATTTATTTTATTAATAATTTTTAAATTTGAATAAAAATCAGTTTTAATTAAGTTTTTGGATAAAAATAACTACAAATGATTTTATTACGTCTGTTGAAATAAAACAAAAATTTAAATAATATTAAATCAATTTGCTTGAAGCACAAGTCATTTTTTTTATCTCATTTCGTTATTAAGGATATCATTTATATATAATCTTTTTAGTAGTTTTCTAGGTAAAATATGCAGCTAAAATTGTTAAATAGGTTATTATTAGGTGTTCATATAGGATCCAACCAAAAAACTTAAATGTTGTTGTCATGTTAATAACAATTATTTATTCATTAACAAAGATTTATTTCTTAATATACACGAAATCGGCAACCATTACATTATAAAAAATTTTCAACCACGCATTTCCATGCTAATTTTTAAAAAATTGGGGATGGGATTTTTGTTAATACTGATGACTAATTACAAAAAATGGCGTAAATGTATGCATTAAATCTTGGATACTTGGGAATCGGTGGAAGTTAAAATAGAGCGTATTCAAACTTGTCATAAATGACCTCTTTATTTTTATTCATTTTAAATTAAAATTTAGAAGATTGTTATTCATAAAATTAGTTTTTATTCTTTTTGATCGTCATATATTGAGAAATCAGATGGTTTTAACAGATAATTTAAATATTTGGCAAATTAGTTTTAATTATTTTTCATAAAAGCTCATTTTTTGTTTTAATTCATAGCCACCTGTTACATAACAGGTTAGTTCCTTTTGATGTAGGCATTTTATATTTAAATTGAATACAATATGCTTAAAAATATGTGGGAGATGCTTTGAGATTTTCCGTAAAGTCCTGTTGAGTTTTAATTAAAAGGGTTGATATTGACAACAGTTTTTAATTTTACGTATTTTTAAGTTAACATTAGAATTAACACATATTCAGAAAAAAACCATTATTTCTATGATCTATCATAGGCTGTTTTTGATTATTTTATTGTATTTTTTTATAACCTGAAGCATGCTTTTTATAAATTAAATAACATTTAAACAAACATTGCTCTTTAATGAATGTTTTGTGTAAAACTGAACAGATATTTACTTGAAAAATTTGATATTTTGAAACATTTTCTATGAGAGAACACGTGTCTAACTGTAGGACTAAGATTATGAGAGTCCCGGATAGATTTAAAGTCATAAGTTTCTCCCAGATCAAAGAATTTTGAATCCAAATGTTCCTTTTTAACAATATTACTTTGAATGTATACAATATATATTGAATGTGTATAATAGATTTTTAAATATATATATCTTGTTTAATTGATATTTATGAGTGTATTGTAATGTACCATAAATTGTATATGCTTTAAGATCAATAATGATTAATTAATGAATGCTGATGGTGGGTATGTGTGACAGACAAGAAGATAAAACAATATGATGAACGTCACAGACTTGTAATAAATTAATAGGTATCGATGACTATTATTCTTATTTACATTTTTAGAATTCAAGCAATTCAATTTCAAAGCAAAACTTTGAAATATTTATATTTTCTTTGCCGATTTCCAATTTTAGTTCTCTCTAATATCAGTTTTATGTTAATAAATCGAAATCTGTTCACTTAAAAAAATCATTGATGGAAAAATTCCTTTTAAATTGGAGAGAAAACATTTTTAATTATGTTATACAAATATATGTTTTCAGACACACATAAGTATATAGTTGTTATTTATCCTTTAATTATCGTATTTCAGATAAATTCCAGCAGATTGTTGACCGTCAAAAGGTCTGTAATAACAAGGGAAATTGCAGATTTTTATAATATGTCCCCTTAGAATGTCCGATGTAGATTAGAATGTGTGATCGCATTATGTAAGTAAATGCCATGGGTAATGTCTATAAGAAAGAACGATGTAATTTAAAACTTTTGACTTTGTTCCGATAGTTTCACTTGCTCAGTCATCACTTAAAAACGGTAAAGAAATCTATTTCCATTTTTTAATCACTAATATGATGTTTAAGTAGTAAAAATATCGATTATAAATAAAAGTCATTGCTTGAAAAGTTCTCTTCTGTTTACTGATGGGGTATTAAAATGCGACGAGTTTACTAAAGAAATCATAAAGTTACATAAAAAATAACATTTAATAAATAGAGATGCCTTTCTTTCTTCTCTCTTGTCATAAAATATTCATTTAATAAAAAGGAGACATTTCAGTGTTTCGTATATGTGAAATTTTATCTACGTCAGCTATATGAGAAGAAACATCTGGAGTTCTGTAAGAGGAATTATGATAAATGAACCTGAGAAAGATAAGATAAGGTATTCATCGACGCAGAGACCATTTTCTAGATTCCGATAACTGTCAAAAATTAATTTTATGATAAGTAATGAAAGGTGATATACTAATTTTTCTAAAGTAAGTTTCTAATTTCTAACAAACACATTCACTAAAATATAGAATTATTTCTTAGATGGATCATTTTATTCCCATAATTTTTCTCAGGTGGTTTGGGAAGATTTATTTAACTTATTTGTTGTTGTTGTTGATGACATTTGGCAATGCCAAGCCCGCCCGTCAGAGACTAGGCGAAATGAAGTCAGAGAGAGCGCCTTCCGTTTTTCAATAGAGCTCCCTCATACGAAGGTGGAAGTACGACTTTTTGCTCAGAGATGGCAGTACCATCTGAATTTTCCAATTTAGAGATTGAAACTAGTGAAGATCTAAATCCTGGCTCCAACCACCCCACAGGTGTTAATTTGTAATACGAACATGGAGGACATTGCGACCCGACAGATTTTACGTGCCCCAGTCGCCGTTAGTGAACACGAAGGATCTTCGGCTAAGCCGGGATTCGAGCTCACCACCTTTTGGTAACGAGAACGACGCCCTAAGCCAACCAGGATACCTCGGCCCATTCAACTTATTTAAAACAGGTATTAACATTCTGGAACATAGATGAAAGCAGTTTAAAAATATAGTAAGTATTCTCTACTGATTCCTATAAAATAAGTAAAACATCATACCAAAAAATTTTTTTTGTACGTATATTATGTATAATAGATAATATTACTCGTAAAAAAAATATGAAGATAACAGAAATATAATGAGACAGCCCAAAATTTATTGTTTAAAATCTTTGATTAGCCTTAAAAAATTGTACGGACGCTTAAAAATCTTGGAAGTACTTCAGTTTTATGTCATATATTTTTAACCATTAAATAGCTGCAAAATGATTTATGACCATTAAAGTGTTTATCCAATAAGATATCAATGATTTTTCTCGGTTACTAAGTAGATTATTTTCCAAAAATATTTTTGAAAATATGTTTTCTAGCATATATTTTGTTTGTTATATTACGCGATCTTTGGGCTGCTGTGGTACAATTTATAACATTCCATTATTAACATAATTTGTAGTTAATATAATATAACATAATTTGTAGATAAAAATACTTTATATTAAATAATTCGGTGGCGTGAATGATGTTATAAACTTGAAAATGGAAATATATATGTTTAACTAAAGGAAAGGATGTTTTAAGTAAAGGATGTTTAACTTTTACCAAAGAGAGAAAAAAAACTAGTTAAGTAAATGAAAATTTTTTTAAAGTTTCATTTTATTTATTAATCACCAATGTCTCTAATAAATTTTAATAGCATTCATCCGAGGGAGATTTATAATTTTGATCATAACGTAAGTTTGTATGCATGTGAAGAAAAAATCTTTTGATCAAATAAAACTTATTCATGGTGGCATTCGTAACATGTAATAAATTTTTATATTTTCCCAAATGTTTAATCGTTTATTATATATTTAGCTTTACTTGAATTTTAAATTTATTGTTAGAACCTTTAGAATAATATTTCATAAACAAGTTCTTTTTAATTTTTACATTATTTTATAATTTTTTTTCCTATAAATTTCTTTCAATGTTTTTCTAAACTCAAACTCTTTTTTTTAAATACTCAATGCTATTAATGCTTCAAAAATTTCACAATAACAAAAACATAATTTTAAAAGTTATTTCTAAGCAAAATTAGCCATATCTTCTAAAAAAATTTTCAGACTACTTTTTGCTTAGTTTTCTGAAAATAAAAGAATAAATTCTCTTGGTATAAGAAGTTTAGTTTTTCTACATCTATTTGTATAATATATCTTATTGTTTTGAACTAAGAGAAGGAAAATCATTGATTTCATGAAAATCTTAAAAATCAAAATAGACCTAAGTACTTAATGCCTGAAAAATATTTTTATGGTTCGGAAATATATAAAACATTTAACAGAGTAGTTAATTATAAGTAAGTAAATCTATTTGTATGTCATTTCAATAAAGTTTTTAAAAAATTGTTCCATATTTACAAGTACTTTTTAAAAACCCAGCAAAATTTGTTTCGTGAAATTTGAGGAAACATTAAGCTCTATATACAAAGAAAATTATTAAAATGTTTAAATCGTTTAAATGATTTTAAAAAGTCTGTTGGAAATGATTTTGTAGATGATAATTTGTCATATAATTATTGGTTACCTTTAAAATTAAATGGTATATATTTCTAATAAATTGCTCAAAATTATTTTTGTTAATTATGATTATTCTATTAGCTTTTGTTTTCAATAACTATTTTACTCCAAATCTCCTTAACAATTTTATTTTAATAGAAACTGTCTCAAAAACTATAATTTAAAAGAATAAGTTTATTTCTTATTTAGTAAAACTAAAAAGGCAAATCATGTGGTTTATGATGTTCAATTATTGCTTTTTTAAAATAATTTGTTGTATTTGTTTCTTAAAATTATATTCCACAAAACTATTTTATTTTTCAAAAATTAGCAAAATATAAAAATTATTTATTAGAGGATTTTAATTTATGATTAAGTTAAGGAATTTTTAGATAACAATGTTTCTTTTAAAAAAATTTGTTAAAATGAAATTTTCAATAGAGCAATTGATTTACTTTTACTAGAATCGATTAAATTGCGGTTTATCTTCCTTTATATACATTCTTCTTCGCCAACTCGCGAATTTGAAGCGCTTTTACACGCATGCTCATTAATTACTCTTTAGTTTTAGCCTTTTCATTGGTCGCTTTCAAGTTTCACTTTGAAATATCGGTAGAATTTTTGCCATGGCATCGGCGTTTTTGAAAACGCGCCAAGCAGGGGACTTAAAGCACATTTTCAGCCTAGAATCATACAATTTTTAGTTGGGAGATAAATATAATTCCCAGTTGCTCATAATTTATAAGACAATATCATATAATATATTAATATTTTTAGCTAAAAATTATTCTCTAATAGTAATTTCATGTAAATTAATAAAATTCTCAGAATGAATCCTTGAATTTTAAAGGTCAAGCTGGCAACCAAATGGTTATTGAATTGGTGTTTGGTAAAGTTCATGGGTTAGATTTCTAATTCGGGCTGGATATCTACAGAATTTTGGAATTTCTTCAAGATGCCTTGGTCTGATTATCTCACATACAGAGAAAATGACCATTAAGTGAAAACTATATCGAAACTGTAATTTTCGAAATGTGATTATTATTGAATTACACATTCATGGATTGCATTTATTTGACTAAGCAATTGATAAGACTATGAAAAATATTTGAATTATATTAAGTGAGGTCAGATTTTTACTATTAGTAATTGAAACACTTAAATTATTATAAAATTTATTTGTTTAAATTACATGAGCACAATTCTGAATAATTTGCGGTTTAGCGAAAATTTCAGCTTATTTTCCAAATTTTGAAATTGAATGTACTTTGAAAAATTACGAGTTTACGGGATTATTAATATTATAGATGAATATTTTATGAAATTTATTTTTCAAAAAATTAAGTATTAAAAAGACTAACCCAATTGTTACATTATTTAATTGTTAAAAGGCACATTATTTAAAACAATATTTCATGCTATAAAACTATGAAAATTAAACTGTATTATTACATTCATTGTTAATGCAGAACAATAGCGGAATTATTGTTTTAAATATAAATCTAATTGTTGAATTGTAATTTAGGAGGAAAGCTGTCGACTATTTGCTTGCGTTACTTTGTACTAAAGTGAATTTAATTTTGAGAGTTATATTCTTTGAGATTATCAAAATAAAATGCCTTACTTAAAGAATAAGTGGTTCAAGAGAGACCAGTAAGTTATGTTTTAAATAATATTTTTTTTAAATGTACTTTATACATGTTTGTATTAAATTTTGCATTTACGCATCTCATTAAAAAGTAAGAAGTTCAAAATTTGTTTTTGAGTACTCATACACATGTGAAGTTTATTTAAGCTTGATGGAGATTTTTATAAATATTTGGGGATGTTGGAATAAAATTGGTATCTTTTTTGATCATTATTAAAAGCCACAATATGATATGCATTTTAAGACTTTTATGAAATTCTTAAAAATATCATTATATACCAACATTGAAAATATGTTAAACATTGCATTTGATAACACCTTTATGAAAATATTTTAGAGATTAAATTTAAGGAAATTTTTTTTAACATCTTAAAAGCATCCCAGAATTTTTAAAAATTAATGCAATAAGAAACTGGGAGAATGTTGAGTGAAAAATTAAACTTAAAGGCAGTGCTTTAAAGAAAGTTTCGCAACAATTTTATAAGCTGAAGTTTTTAAAAAATTAAAATCACGGTAAGACACTATAAAAGAAAGTGATAGTAATGAAACGAATAATATATAGATTAAAATATTACATCACCACACCAAATATTAAAACACAAAAAACAATTCCATGAGTATGAATTATAAAATTAAAATTAACAATTTATCAAACTTTCGTAAATTTTTTTCGTATTAAGAATTTTTTTCTCAAATATTTTTAACAGTAGGGACAGGAAAGGTTATGAGCAAATCAGTGAGATAGATATGGAATCGTTAATATTTCTGGGTGATATTCCTACGCCAAAGAAGTTATCTCTAATAAAGGTAAATATTACCATTTAAATATTTCTTGAAAAATATTTTAGGATTCATTTACTTTATTGCATATAAATAATTATATTTAATATTTATTTGAGATTGAAATATTTCACAAATTAAAATGTAAGCACATTGAATAAGCTAGATACAGATTTTTCCCCTAACTCTACATAACAATTTATTTCTCAGTCTTACTTTGTAAATTCTAAGCTTAAAAGGAAATTATATATGTTATTAAATGATTAATGTTTATGTATTTTTAAATATTAGTAAAGTTATTTACATACATTAGCAATAAGAGAAATTATGATGATTTAATTTAATTCATTTAAATTACCAAAATAGATATATGTTTCTTAAATTTGAGAGGAAAATTGTAAATATTTTTATTTTATGCATTATATATGTATAATTATGCATTTAATATTTTAATTTGAAAGTAAATAAAGACCATGATTTTTTTTTGCCATTGATTCATTCTTTATTTTGAAGACAGGAAATTTTTTAAACACCTTAATTTTGAACGAAATGTATATTTTTATATTTCGCCAGTTACATGTAAAAATTTTAATGTTTTTGTAATTTATTTACTTACGAAAATAAATTCAAACCTATATAATGCTTTTTTAAATATAATATATCTTAAATATTAAAAAAATTGTAATTTAGATGCTTACGTCTCACAACTCTTAATGTTTCACCTATTTATGAAATGGATTTGTTATTAGTGAGTATATTGAAAAATTAAAAATCTCTTCGGGAAATAATTTTAAGTGAAATATTACGCAAAATATTTAAGATAATCCTTTAAAAAATTTTTAAGAAAAGGCAGCATTGTGCGTAATCTGAATTTAAATTAAGTTTTAAACTAATTAATTAAAAATATTTGTGTAATAAATAAATTTAATTAAATTCTAAAATTCAATTGAATTTTCCGAATATATATCATTATCACTTAATAAAAAAATTTATACGTTGTACAATCTTTTATTTCTTTTAATTTCTTTAGTTAAATTTGAAATTAAAATTTTTTAAATTAATATAATAAATTTAGTTTTTCAAAAATACATCAAACTGTGTGACACACACACACACACACACACACACACACACACACACACACACACA
>JAPDSC010016632.1:0-18772 GCA_026290005.1 Latrodectus geometricus | reverse complement strand
GAAAAAACCAAAATTGGTTACACCAAAATAAGAAACAGCAACCCTAAGAAGTCCGTAGGGAGTGCCAGATTTGGCGCGCAATTTTTGGGGGGGTATATCAAAGTTGTTCCGAAAAATTCAAAATTTAAATATTCTTGACTCTCTAATTCATGACTGAGCAAAATTAGCTGCTGGGTCCTAATAGGTAAGTACTTTTATTTGTAACATTGTTAAAATCCTGTACTAAAATCTTACAAACTGGTATAGGTTTGGGGCGATTTCCATTTTCACGCCAAGCGGAGCATAGGTATCTTGGTACTTCTGTACTATAAAGACAGCATAGATATGCCATTAAAACTTGTGACCAGAAAAAATAACATGGTGTCTACCTTAAAAAAAAAAGTGCTACATAGATTACAGAGAGTATTATGTAAATATTATTTAAATCACGCTAGTCTCTCTAATGAAATCGCCAATGAAAATTTTTATTGCCAAGGTAATCTTCATAGTAACACTATCTTACCATCCTAAATTATATTTTTTCACATAGTAAATGATTTCAAAACTCTGATTGCACTTGAACTCAAACTTCTAATATTGCTAGTTTGTGACATTTTTTATTTCAAATATCAAATTTTTGAATATATCACTGTAATTACTACAAAACTAGTAAATAGAAACTAATTTTATAAAGATTATATATTACATAATCATAAGTCAATAAAAATGAAATTTATTTTTAGGAAACTGGTTTTAATTAACCAGGCAGTAGTACTCACCTTTAAAAAACATCAGCGTAAATGCTATGTAACACTGGGCAATAAAGGTAAATCAATAACATGAGTAATATAGATTTTTATGAAATTTCAAGTTTCTTATGAACAAGCATTACAATTCATAGTAAACCTCAATACATGTATGCAAAATATTTCTAAATATACTTAATAAATTTTATGAATTATTACATTCTGCAGCAATATTAATTGAATAACAAATAAATATCATTTAATCATCATTTGTAAAAGTATCATCAGTACTGGTCGAAAAATTGTAATTTCAATTTTAAAAATAATGCAAAGTCAATGATCAATATTCATATCACTAGCTTCACAAATATGAAAATTTGAATATTTGAACTTTATTTACTTTGAAAATAAAACTTGATTTTTTTTTTTTAATTTTTTTTTATCTCTACTTTAAACATTAACGTTTCAAATATAAATGTGGATAATAAGATGCATTACAAAAGCTTTGAGAGTTACTGTAACTTTAAATAAATTCTGTGCTTTCAGACATCAGTCATATGTTATGAAATCTCTAGAATCCATTCTGGCACAATAATCAACAAGTTTGGTGCATTTGACACCAGTACCAGCTCATAGGATTAACTCTTATATTCTAAAAAAAAAATTAAATATTTGTATTGTGTTTTGTGTGAGAAGAGAAGACTCCTTTTTAAGGATTCTCCTTTGCAAGTTAATGTAACTCCAAAATTACATTTATATTGGCAAAGATCTTGTATAAGATTTTGAGAAAGCATCCAAAAACATTTGTGCTTTCAGAAGAAATACAGTACCGATAAATATTTACTAATTTTTCTCCATTATGTAACTACATTGGACATAAGTTTTAATAATTAAAAAAAAAATCATACTTTCTGATCATATTGTGTTTAAGATGGCTTGTAGGGAAAATATTAAAAACCAAGAATAATCGAAATAATAAATTAATCTGTCACTAAAAAACCTATTTTCAATGAGAATATCTAAACTTAAAAAATATTGTTGAGAGACCAAAATATCTTTGTCTCTGTAAATCATGTTCTGAAAACTTGTCTATTTGCTTATTTTATTCATTTGTTTACTTTAATTTTATTTATTTATTTTTATCTCAGACATTTTTTTAAACATCATTAGTGTTACTGTAGTAACTTCTCCATTATTATAATTGGGTTTAGAGATCACAAATTTAATAATCAAATTAATTTTTTGGAATATCATTCATTTTTCCTCAATTCATTTTGTCTTTACATCCCTATTTAAGTTCACTTTTAAAAATGAAACAGCATCTTATTATGCTTTTTTTTTTTCTATAATTTCTTCCATTGTTCCATTTTCTTCCTTATATTATATTCAATAAATGTTTATGTTGTAGAACAAATAAGAACTACTTGATAGTTTTTCATTGCCAATAATTAATGTCAATACTATATCGTTGAGAACTTTTAACTAAAGCAAAATAAATTAATTTCTGTAAAAATTTGATTTGTTTTTAAATTTGTGTAACTTCAAATCAAATTTCTTCTTAAGTTGAAATGGTAATTGTTAGCTAAAATGGAATAATTACAATATGATGAAGTGTTAATTTTTTATAAACAGAATCTTAATGATAATTATGGCATTATATTTTCTTTATTATTAGATTTTTCCCAAGTGAAATTTTAAATCTTTGATTTGTAAAAAGAAATTTTCTTAATAATAATATTTAAATGAAACATTTACTGTTGCAGATATGGGATAAAGGAGAAGACAAACTTTGGCATTGTACTGCATCCTGGAAAGTTAGTTTTATCCAACATTATGTATTTAAAAATCTATATTTATTATTTCTCAATTTGTATTTCCTCTTTTTGCTTGATTTTAATTAAATACTGAAAATTAATTTGCATATGAATTTGCAGGAGTTGTCCAAAATAATGAAAAACCCATACAAAAAGAACGGCTTCCGAAATTATGGTGGAGTACCTTTGGCAGTTAAAGCCACTAGAATCCTCTTTGAAATGGACAAAACAAGTTTTGTATGCTAACAAGTCGAATGTTGTACTATTCCTCATGCAGAAACTGCTCTATACTCTGTTTTGGCGAAATGCTGAATGAGGATAATGAGATCTTACTCATTATTTCAAAGCAAATCATTATGGCTGTATGATCTTTAAGTCTGATTTTGGGCAGATCGTGGATGGCCGAATTCTCATGTTTCCAAAACCATGATTGAGCAGTTCAACTATGGTGCATCAGACAATTATTTTGATAAATAGAATTTCCTGACTAAATAATGTCTGTGCTGTTGTGTGCAATTAGTCAGTCAAAAGCTTGACTTAATCAGTACTAGTAACTTGTTCTTCTAAGGTGACTAAGGCATCTATTCCAAATCATGAGATGAGGCCCTAAACTTTTAAAGAAACAATGCATAGTACAGCCACTCATGAGATTATACAAAATATAATACAAAAAATGTTAAATATTTAATTTAGTTTTCTATTATTACATTTAAAAAATCATTCTTTTTAGTGAGGTTTTCCCATTATTTTGGGCAAACCCTTATATAAGTATATTAAATAATATTTAAACTAATTGATCCATTATTACATGCATTTCAATTGTCTCTTTACAATTTGACTTACCATTACACAAAAAAAATAATTAATATTTATATTGTATGAAATTAAGTAATTCTAATTTAAATAGCTCAATATTATTTAAATACATGTTCTTTTATAATAGACTCACAGTGGTTCAGTTTGGAAAGTAACTTGGGCACATCCTGAATTCGGTCAAGTAATAGCTACTTGTTCATTTGATAGAACTGTTGCAGTATGGGAAGAATTAGGTAAAATTCTTAGATTCATAATTGTTTGTATTTTAATGGTATATTTTTCATTTAGCAGCGTTTAACTTCTGCATATAATTGATACCTGAAAGTATGTACAGTTGTTAAATGTTTTAATCTAAAGGAATTAAATAAAAAAATGTGCGTAAAAATGCCTGTATTTTAAGTTATTTATTTATCAACATCATGAAATTACTAGTACTTTTTTTTCAGATTTTATTTACTCAAGGTTTGTACTAATTGCATTTTTAAGTGAGTGAAATTTCCTTTGTGTATTTGGAAATTTTTATGTAAATGAAGGAGGAAGACAAAATGTGTCTTAAATATTTAAAAAATCAAGTTACTAAAGTCAAATAACAGATCTGTCCTATCATTTTATCAATATATTATTGGAAGATCAATGATTTAGGATTAGAATAAGCAGAAGACTCAAATATAGAATGTATTTTATTCATATAATTTTCCAGTTAATGAATGGCTAATAAATATTTCTTTGTCAAAAAATTTGGATGTGTACCAAATTTTGTCAGAATGTATTCAGCAAGTTCTTTGTTCAGTCCATCTTATCAGTTGCTTAATTTATTGAATAATGTGGGAAAATTTTATTGATTTGTTTATTCACTGGAGCCAGTACAAATATGTTTTATAATGCACATATAAAGTGGCATTCTTGTAAAAATGTCTGGAATCTTGATAAAGCAATTATCTCTGTTTTCAACAATATCCTACAACTCTGTTTTCAACAATATCATATGTAGTCACTAATATCTAAAATGTAAGGATACAAGGTAGGATTTGGACATATATTATCTAATAAATTCTTTGGTCATGGTAATCATTATTATTATTGTAGACATAATCATGATAATCTTTTTATATCATGGTAATCATAAATATTTATTTTTTAAAAAAATTGCTAAGAATTTTATGGTATCCATATTTAAAGTAATAAGGAAATCATAGTGTGTTGCATTATTAAAAATAATTACCAAAATTTATGTGATCAACAAATAAATAATTCAAAATATTTTAGAATAAGATAAGGATCTTAATTTCAGAATTATAATTTATTCTAGATTACCTGATTATTAATCTTATATATTTAGCACTTATTATAATTTTATATCCTAATATATTTGTTATTTTTTTATAATGATCAAAAAATCAATTCTAGTTTTCAATATTTTAGAATTTATGTTCCAAAAAAATGTTAATTAACTTCAGTTTTTCATAACTAAAGTTATTAAAAAATAACATTTTTCTAAATTAATTTCAATATTAGCCAACTCACTTAAAACAATAAAATTAAAAGTATATTACTAGTCAATTCAAAAGGTTGTAAAACATTTTATTAATTTGACATTAACAATATTGTATACTTCAAAAATATTAGCTTTAATTAATTTCATGCGTCTAATTATTACTTGAATACAAGTGACTACATGAACAATGTGAGTACATATATTCAATTTATATCCATTTAATAAAAATTTAAATAATCTTAGTATTCTTACTTTTCAATAAATATATGTTTTTTGGGAATATTAAAACATATTTAATGATGTGTCTTCAAAATGAAATTGAGAAAAAATATATAGTGCTTTAATATCATTGATGATTTTGTTTTAATTTTATTTTATGCTAAAGCCAATCACAATATTCCTGTTAATAAAATAATGTGAATATATAACATTAATCAAATCATGTAATATTACTGAAGTGTCACTGAAATTTTCTTTTGAAAACATGTATTACATATTCTGCTTGACTACTTATAGAGGTACATTTAGACCCTTAATATTTGATTTATCAATTTAAAAATTTCTATTGTAAAATAGCCATTGCAGATACCAAATTATTTACTTAAAGGGAAAAGTAAAGTAATAAAAAGCAAAATATGGTTGATGTAAATATTAATAAACTTTTCTAAATTACTTTTACATTCATTTTTAGATTTACACTATCATCATTTTTCATATTATAGATTTGCAGCACTTTTCCTCTATTCTAATATTAGTATATAATAATAAGATAAATTTTGAAAAATATTTTAGAAAAGAATATAAACCTGATAACTCTTTTCCTTTTTTATATTCCTGTTAATTAACAAGATTTCTTGCAATAATAAAAATTATATCTTAAATTTTCACATGCAACTGCAGTAACTGAGAATGAATTTTTAAGAAAAGTTTTTATTTTAAAAATAATTTACTGGAATGAAAGTCTTATTTCATAAAGAAAATTCTGATATTTCCATAATATGTTATCATTCCAAGTTGGTTACAAAATGGCTTTTAGTTCCTATTTCAAAGACTTGGATGTATTTAGATATTCAGAATTTGTGTTAATTTGTAGGCTCTAATTAACCCGCATGACCAGTAAAAAGAAAAAATTACAATTGTGTGACAAATAAACCAAATTACAATTAATCATATACAATGAATCTATGCCAAAGTAGTATCCCTAACACAAAAGATATGAATACATTAGAAATTGTTGAGGGCTTTTTGAAAGCTATATTGGGAATGTTAAAAAAGACGTGATTGAAGTAGATAAAAAATCAATGTAACTCTATAAATTAGAGTAAAAAATTATAAAAATTAAAAAAGAAACCATATTCTTAATTTCTATTTTTTCTTTTTCACCATAAAGTGGTTGTTTCTTTCATTACAATTGAGATCATGTGTACATCACTTTATTTTACTTATAACTGGTCTGTGAGTTAAACAAATAATCGTTTTCACCAATATTGTTGAATATACAATTTTGTCCAACTATCAAAAACAAGTAAATTTGTCAGTGGGATTAGCTCTTCAGTGAGTAGTTGGAAAGAAAATTTTGTCCAATATCTTAGTGGGACTGGTGATTTCATATATTATTGGAGATTTGTCTCTCTTGATACTGCTATTAAAAAATAAATACATATTAATAATTAAGTAAAGATAAATTTATATCATGTAGCATGTAAAGAACATAATATTAATATTTGATTGCTTATACAAGCAATAAATAAATCACTAAATCCTTTTTTATAGTTAGTTTAAAATGGCAAAGACAATTTTAAATTTTTTTTTTGGTAAATTGAAAAATTTTATTTTTTTTAATTAAAGTTTGAATAATTTATTTCCATTTTTATATGCTTTTGAACTTATTTTTACTTTTGATTAGGCCCAGAAGGATCAGTGGGAGAGAGATCACAATCTCAATGGGTTAAGAAAATTAGTTTAGTAGACAGTAGAACTCCTGTTACAGATGTAAAATTTGCTCCTAAACATCTTGGGCTACAATTAGCTACTTGTTCAGCTGATGGTGTTGTTCGTATATATGAAGCACCAGATATTATGAATTTAAGTCAGTGGTCTTTACATCATGAAATTCCGTGCAAATATCAATGCAGTTGTATTTCATGGAATCTCAGCAGGTAATTATTTTCTATGTTATGATGATGAACATTTTATTTGGTTCTGTTGTAAAATTTCTAAATAGTTGAAGTTTATTGAAAGCTATATAAAATAAAAAAATGTGTCTCTGTGTTGAAATGTTTCAATAATTTTTCAATCAAGAAATGTAATTGTAATTTCGTAAATTTTATAGAAATTTTAATTGTCTTTTATTTTACATCTTGGAGACAGGATAAAATTTTCTTTTGCACTTCAATATTGAAATAATTTAATACATGTGTAAAATTGAAAATTTGAATCTAATAGCTGATGACTTATTTAATAGACCACAGGCTTATATTGCATTTGATTCTTTTCAGTTTTCCAAAGAGATGTATTACAATTTGTTTTTTAACACCTCATTAAAATCTTTTAATTCAGATACTTTAATGGTTATGTAATACATTTATTCAATCAAATAGAGAATAAATTAATTGTACTTGTCAAATTACTGATTATATGTTTATTTCAAAAAGGATTTTTTTTTTATAGTAGAATAAGCTATAGTTCATAAGTGCATGAAAATCAATCACATCTGAACTTTAATTTTAATTAATCTAACATGTTTAGATATAAAGAATTTACAGATTGAATTTGAAAAAAAGCTTTGGAATAAATTTCATTAAAAAGCTAGTTAAATTGTTATTTAATCTAGAAAATGATTCACAAATAAATTAAAATGTTTCAAGAGCAAAGTAAAACAGATATCCAAAATTCATTTTCTAAAGATAGGTTGAAAAACTATTAATTTATTGATAGTTACAAAACAAACATATATCAGGGCTCAGAGTTGTCTTGATATTCCTGATTTTTTAAAAAAACGTCCTGAAATGTCCTTATTTTTGAAAATAAATACTGGAATTCCTTAATTTTTTTTATTAAATTCCTTTGAAAGTTTAATTTTATTTAATATTTTTCAGTAGTAAATTTTTCTTCCAGTGGAATATATTTTTTCTTTCAACTGCTTTCTGTGCAATAAGTAAGAAATTCTCCCCTTTTTTTTGTTCTCTTTCAAACCAAAAATAGGGTTGCCAAGCATTCGTCTCTGTTACATGTTATATACTTAGTATATAACATGTAAGATTAAACTTGATAATAATCAGGAAATGTTCTGATATTTTAAAAATGTAGTTAGTTCTTTTAAATTAGTAATTATGTGCTTTTCTTTGATGAAAGTTTAAACGATCATCTGCAGCCAAAACAGTTGGATTGCCAGATAATATTTTGAAAAAATGATATTGTTAAAACATATTACTTGTCAAATTTTTTAGGTTTGTTAATTGAGGATATTTTGTTTGAAAAAGTGAATAAAAAATGAATTAGAATGAGAAAATAAGAATTATTAAGAAGTGGATTACTCTAGTTATCAAGAGATAGTCTGAATGTGAGTTTCTTTTCACTGAAATGTCTGATTTTTAAAAAGGGTACAGCATACTATTTTTGTACATTTTGGAAGCTTAAAAGTAGTTGTTTTATACATCTTGAAATACTCAATAAATTAATAAATAGGAATCTAATGAAGATGTTTAAAAACTCTAAAGTTACCCATTATTTTATACTAAATTGATCATGGGGAAAAAATTGATATTTATATAAAATTTTTTCAGTTATATATATATATATATATATATATATATATATATATATATATATATAATATTTAACTTCTTTAAAGTCTTCAAATTTGATTCTTGGAAATTTTCATAAACTCTGTATAATTATGTAAAAAGAATTTTTTTTTATTAGTATATTGTAAATTTGAAGATTGCATGAATTTCTTTACCTGGAGTTTTAGGATCAAATAAATTAAATTAGTTTTTTGATGGATGATGAGGCCAGTGTTTTAATTATCTTATGTTTATATTGATAACATATAAAAAATTGTAATTTTTTTTGTATGTTATAGTACTGAATTCATATATAAATCAAGAGTTTTCTTGTTTCATATAAATTACAAAATTATAATATAGTTAAGTTTAAATAATGTGTTGGAATTATAATTCTTACTGTATTTATATTTTAAAATTTTTGCTGTATGTTATTGTAACTTTTGTTATTTTAAATTTTTGTTTACTTTTGTGACTTTCATATTATTTCATTTGATTTATTGATAATCCTGTTATAATATGTTTACTTTATAATCTTCCTTCTAAATCTTTTAAAATTGGATATTGACTTTTTTTTTTTTTTTTTAATAGAAACTTAAGTTTTGACATATTTCATTTTCATAAAACATAAACATAATATTTCATTATGTATTGATAATTCAATTTTAATATATTTAAGTTAGTCTTTATTTTATGTTTACACATGGTGCATAAATTTTACAAAAATAAAAGGTATAAAAATATTCCCTTTAGATTTAAAACAAATACTGTGTATATTTCATTGCAAAATTGTTTCCCAATATTTTTATTTTAAATTTCTATGATTTTATAATGAAAATGTGCTACATTTTTTTTTTCACTTTTATTTTTTCATGTTAATAGATATTTCAGTAGTATAATTCCTATGAAATATTTTAAGAAATAGTGTTGATTGATATTCTATTGAATTTTCAGTTTTAATTATAACATAATATATTATAAATTCTTATTTTTTTTATGTGTGGAAAAACATTTTACATGGTTATTACAGTTTTGTTTTGTATTAAACTAAATTTAATATTTTCATACTTTATGAGAAGTTGATTTGCATGCATGTCTTCTTTCCTGTATATAAAGGTTAGAATTCTTTTGCTTATCAAATTACTTGTTACTTTATTGCCAGACATTGTAAGTAGAAAATATAAAATTTACTATGATGTTTGTGACACTTAATTCTTAAATAGAGATTATCATTCATAACTTTTTTATTACATTTGAGACAGATATGAGGAAAAGTTTTTTAATAAGTTAAAGTATGTAAAGTGTTATTTTCTGATCATAGATTTATTAAAATACTAATAAATACAACTGTATATATTAACAGGATTCACAGTATAATAATAAATTATAAAAATTTTGCATAGCATGAATTAAACATACATATTTTTTAAATATCAAAAGCTCTTAGATAATTTACATTACCACATTTGAACTTTATCATTACTATAAAAAACTTTTTACCAAAGTGTAATGGAGAATGTTGTAAATATTAGCGAAATAGTTTACTATAGATTAAAAAGTATAATCTTAGTAGTTAATAATTTCAATTTTATTTTAAATTTGTAGTTTTATTATTTTAATTGAATCTAGCTTTCCATTTTATTAAATTTTAAAAATAATGTTTTTTAAAAGTATGAACTAAGGAACATTTTTATGAAAAAATGTTTCTACTTGGATTATTTAATATATATGTATATATTATATATAATTGAATATTTCCTAGGATGCATGCTCCAATGATTGCTGTTGGAAGTGATGAATCTTCTCAAACTTCAGGAGATAAAGTAATTATATGTGAATATAATGAAAATTCCAGACGCTGGCCACGAATTGATACATTGCCAATTAAGGATGCAGTTTATGATATTGCTTTTGCTCCAAATTTAGGACGTTCCTATAATTTACTTGCTGTTGCTACTAAAAATTTGCAAATGTTCATAATTAGGTCCTTACAGTAAGTATAACAATTTTATTTAAGTAGAATTAAATGAATTAATGATTTTATAAAATTTTAATTATTGGTTAATTTTAATAAAAATTAAAATTTTTACAATTAAAAAAATTTTTAAATTGTGTAATTTCAATGTAGAATTAATGTAAAATTAGTTATTGTTTTATTTTGGGTGATTTAAGTAATAGTTTATCTTAATTTTAATTGCTAATAAGGAACAGTTTATCATCAAAATATATATTTAAACAATATTTATTCCTTGCTATGAAAAATTTTAAATGCATTATTTTAGACTCATTTTTTTATTTTAGTGACCAAAATGTTAGTGGTATTAATGATGGAACATCAAAATATGAAATTAGACAAGTTGGTCAGTTTGACAATCATAATTCCCAGGTAAAATAATATTTTTGGAAAGTATTTATTGAAGAATATATAATAAATTTGTGAATGAGCATTTAACTTTTTCTTAAAAAGGAAAATAAATCCTAAAAGATAATTAAATTTTTTGTGTTATTTTGTGAAATAAAATGTTTTAAATGGTGACATACAAGTGATTATTAAAATAATGGAAACTTATTAGATTTGTAAAGAATCCTTTATTAGTATGTAATACAGTTTGGGAATCAATTCATACAAGTGCTGGATAGTGTTCAGCAGAATATTGTATCATTCTTTATGGAGATATTGTGAAAATTCTTTGAGAGATGCTAGTGAAGGATATTGATTCCATATTGAAGACTCTAAAATAGACCATTGCAATTCAATTATATTGCGGTTGGGTGACTGAAGGCCATTGTGAATGATTAACTTCATCCTCATATTCATCAAATTGCTGCATGGTACATGGAAATTTCTATCTATTGCAAGAAACAAAGTTCACATCATAGGAATAGACTTAATCAGCTAAAATTTCTTTATACTTCTCCTCAGTGATTCTTTTTTCCAGGATTATGATTGATCCAGCTGAAAAATTGATATATGGTTGCCTATATCATGGCAGATCTATCTTCATGCTTGACAAATGGAATGAGACAATTGTGATCATAGAATTGTGCAGGTGTCCTTCTGTGCCATGCACCCATCCTGTTGTAAAGAAAAGTGTGGAAGACAATTCATTAGACATTACTTTCTTTCGTTTATAAATCAACCATTTATATATTAAATGTGATAAGTGTCACCTCTGTAGACAACATTTGACATTACCGCCTATAACAAGTAGCTTGTAAATTGTTGCTCTGCCATTCATTTTCTGTTTATAAAGGTGCCTTCTTTCTGTAATCATTAACACTGGAGAATCCAGATGCTAATTTTACTCTGCAATTGCTTGCTTTTTAGACATTATATTTCACTTCAATACCCATTTATCTCATTCAAGAAGCCTTTCTTTTTACCTTACTACTTTGCTTTGCCAAGATTGTCTTGCCATGCTTTGTATATGCTGTCACATTTATAGACACTACTTCTAGGAGTGTTAAAAGTTGGGATGTTTCAGTCACACTCCAGCTAGATAAGTTTCTACAATTTAATCTCTTTGAAAACCTGGGAGGTTCAACTTTTTATGCTTTTAAAAAATATTCACAAGGCTTACAAAATTTCAATAAAACACGCATTACCCGAATATATAAATTTTTTTTAATAAAAAAACTGTTTGCTATTATATTTTATTTTTACAAAGTGGATTTAAAATGTCACTTTTATTTACAGGTGTTTCTATTTTTTTTCTATTTGTTTTGTAATTACCTGTATCTTATCTGAATCTTGTTATAAAGTTAAAAATATTTCATGCTAGCAAAATACTTTTAAAATTGATTAATATTCGACTAATATCGATCTTTCGATCTTTTATAGGGTTAACTATTTTGAATAAGATACTTTTTAAAATAGAAATGTGAATTCAAATATGAAATGTGATAACTCAAGAATCTATCACTGTACATCATTGATACAAATTCTTTATTTATATTTGAAGTCATTATATAAAAGATATAATTATAAATTTTGCTTTCATATTGTTATGAAGATGCTTCCCCTCATTAGAGTTCTTGGTTATAATTCTATTATCTTATGTTTGTTCTATTACTTAATTTGTTTCATATGCATCTAAGTTTTATTATTTGTTGAAATTATGTTAAAATAATCATGTATGGTTGAGTATACATCATCAAAAAGAAAATAATTTTTCATATATTATTTAAATTTGGACCTAAGTACTATCTCTACAAATCAAATCAAATATTGTGTTTTTCCCATATCCTACATATTATGTGCTCTTAAAGATTTATGACTGAACTATTAGGTTGTTCGGAAAGTTATTTCGTTTTATACAAAAATGAAAAACGTATAGGGAATAAATATATTATTGAATTGCATATTATCAATTCTAATCCAATACCTTTTACCATCTTTCGGGTCGTAGCAAGATTTCATACACATAAAATAATTAGTTTTCACTAGCAAAAAATTTATTTAGGTGAGAAAAACGAAATGACTTTTCGAACAACCCGATAATAATAAAGAATTCTAAAATAGTTTTCCTGTGTAATCATAATTAATGATACTTTCATTTTTAATTAATAATAAATTGATTTATTCCTTTCTGCTTTGATGTTCTTGTTGTGAAATGAAAAAGTGCGTGTTCATCCTGGAATATTCCATAAACTACAATTCTCTTTTAAATCTCATAAGGAAGAAACCAAGAAAGTTGTCTAGCATCTGTACCGACATACGTATACGCAAGAAAAAGATATTTAATCCTCATTATAGTAATAGGGGAGATCAAATTGGGTATATTGCACCTTGGAAAGCAATTTTCTAATACTACATCATATTTATTTATTTCTTTGTGAAGACATTGTTTGGTCACTTCATCTTAAAAGTCAGAATATGAAAAGGTTCTCGTATTATAATGAGAATGTTGTTTTTAAATGAAAATGTTTCGAAGAAAAAAGGAAACAAATTCTCAAATACAGAGATACTTTAATATCTGTAATTATAAACTACTTCATCAATTTAACGCAAAATTCAACATTTTTTTTATTAAAATAACGAATACATAATTTGGAACAAAGTTCATCTTCTTTCTTTTCACAAATATAATTTTTTTGCTTATATTGCATACTGATAATAAAAATGTAAATGAAGAATGACTGATTTTGTACTTAAGCATTTAAATTGAGACTTTTCTAACACCTATTTTTCATTTTTAAATTATTTTGAGAATCTTTTAATATATTACTTTAACAGTTCCCTACTTTAATCAATAAAATATCAATATAAAAATCAGCATTTTTGATCAGGATCGGACCAAATATAGACATGTTAAGAGGAATAAAGATTGTAATAAAATGTAAGGACACTAATTTTCTTTTTTTGGTAATTATGAAATTTGGAAAGAGTTAATGAACGCAAGAGCCAGCCAACTATTTTATTCATAGTTAAAAATTGCAAAATGCTTTAACTCATACTCCAGAGTTAAAGCATTTTGCTGTGGAGTATGCAAGTGAGAATCTCAAACACACTCTCATGAATATGAAATTACATAATGCATACCAGCATTAACAAATTATAGTTCAATTCCTAATTAAGAATAAAAATATTCTGTACATACGTAAAAATGTATATTGTAATAAATAAGTAATTTTTTGTATACTCCCCCCATATATATATATATATATATCATTTTTTATGATTAATATATCATTTTTGATGATTACGGGTGAAGCCATCAAAAATATTTTTTCAACTGACAAAAAAAGCAACGGTTTACAACGAAAAAATTAGCTAAAATGAGGATGAATATGATTTTCTTTAAAAAAAGAGCCAATGAATCCGTTTTCCGCCAAAATTCTCCGTTCGGACAAGTCCCCAATTTTTACGACTTTCAGGCACAAAAGAGCAGCAATAAAATCTCCCTCAACTGCCCCGAGAAATTTGAGCCGAAGAAAGTTGCGCGCTTGAAAGGGGGAAAAAATCCGCGGTACAAATCTGTACCATAGCCGCCCTTAGAGACACTCTTTTTCGTGGTACTACAGTTGTACCACCGGGACGAAAAGGTTAATGATTTTAAGAAATCAAACAGCTTTCTTTATATTAATTGTGTTTAATATTGAAAGAATTTTTTTTGATTCTACGATGGTTTTTATTAAGAAAATAGGCATTTTCATTTACTTTTCTCCTTTTAAACAATACCAACTGAAGACTTTTTTTTACATCTATCTAAAAATTAATGATTAATTTATTGAAGACTCATAGAACTTACTCAGAAATAAGAATAAATATTGCACCTTTTTAGTCATTTCATCAGCTATTTCATTTAAGTAGAAAGCCAATGTATTGAATTTTATTGTATAGAACTTGATTACATAAAATGCAAAAATTTTTCCAAGCAAATTTTTAGTAAAATAACAAAAAAATTTAGAAATTATGATTTTTTAAATTTAATAAATCTATACTGTCTGAACAAGAACAAGCATATCTGCAGTGGCTTCAGTGAGAAAGGCAATCATAAATCTTTATATTATCTTTTTTTTAGATAGTCTGCTAAAAAGTAATTGAAAATTTAGTATCATTTAAATTACATTTTTTCACCCATATTATGAATTTATGAGTTAGATGAAATTCCTGACTGAATTATTTAATTATTTTTAATGCTTTAGGTTTGGCGTGTTAGTTGGAATATAACAGGCACAATTCTTGCTTCTTCTGGTGATGATGGATGTGTGAGATTGTGGAAAGGTTTGTTATATATTTTATTCAAATATTTTTTCTAGTAATCTTAAAATATTTCAATTTTAAACATATTAGAGTGTATTTATATGTTTTTAACCTTTAAATTCTACTTAACTATATTTAATAGTTAATTTGATTCCAAAATTTTTAAATTCTGTTTGTATGGTATACATTTTTCTTTGCATTTTAATTTTTAATAATACTAGTTTTATAAAAATGTGTGCAACAATCATAAAATAAACATGAGTTCACATGTGTTGCACTAGTACTGTTAAACTAATAAGACTGCTGATGAATGCTTTTTTTCAGCTACACTTCCAAAATATTTACGAACAAAATTTCTTTTTTGAGTCTTATGGCAAGTCATAAATATTTTTTGAGAATTTCTAAGCCATAGAATATGTATTTATAATCAAGAATTGATCCTTTGTAAGGTATTAGTGAATATTATTAATTTTGTATATTTAATTAATGTTCACTGCTTGTGTCATTTAGGATCAATAGAAGAATTCTTAAATTTTAGTAAGCATTGAAGGGATCAATTTGGTTCTCGTGCTGTTATCCAGACTTAAGTGCTGCAGTTGAATAGTTTGCCCTCTGGTCTTTATTTCAGTAATTGTGGGTTCAATTCCCTCTGCAGTTTTGTATGCTTGCTATGGTTGGTTCTTTAAACTTTAGGTCCCGATCTAAATAAGTCTCACCTGCAAAAAAAAAAAAAAAAAAGACAAACCAAACCAGGCTATGGTTTATTTTTTTAATGATCTTTCAGTTGTTTATCTGCTAAATATTTTTACTTTTTTGGGTAATAAATTTACAGTGCTTTCATTTTTTGATAACAGTCAAATTGCTTTATAATTAAAAACATTTATTTTAAAAATAAAAGTTTTAATTATGCTATTGAACAAGGTAGTACGAAATATAATAGAAATCATCAAATTAGCATTTTGTTAATAATTTTAATGAAGATTTTTCTTTACTAGTGAGTGTTAATATTTTTAATTTGTTTTTATTTTAAATTTAAGATATCAAGTTTTGGTAGTATTGTAATTAATGTGAATATTAATGCTTAAATGTTTCATTTTATATTTGTGATTAGTGATTCAAGGTTTTATAATGGTATTTTGAAACTGAAAACACTTCTGATACTCATATTTATACTTAACTTAATAAATGCTTTAAAAAATGATTGTTTGAGTGAATATTAATGAAATATAGTAATATGAATTGAAGAAAAAGTAAACTGAAAACTTCTAGATCTTAAATTGTTTATAAAAAATAATTAAAATAAAAACTAAATCTATAAACATTAAAAGAAATTGAAATTGGAGTCCAGACCAAAGTACTCATTAATAAAATTGCTTTAAAAGTTTGATTTTAATTTCAAAATTTTATAAAATTATTTACATAAAGTCTTATAATACATAGTCATTTTGAGTTTCTTATCAACAAACCTTTTTTTTTATCAGTTTGAGAAAATATTTAAACTAAATATTCTTCTAAAATTTACTTTCTGGGAAAAAAAAACTTTTTTTTTTAATGTGCATTTTCATACTGTTGTTGAAATCTCTAGAAAAGTTGCTAATTTGCTTTAAACAGAGGATGGTACCTTTAAAATTCTTGTTAATCAGTAGGACAACTTGATTTGTATTGCTTTTAATTTATGTCTTTTTTTCATTTGGCAATGTAGTTGTTCTCATTGGGGCTCTCAGTAAATAATATCTTAGAAAACCTACTTAAAGATCTTGTTTCTTCAAAGAAACTAATGCAATCATATGAATATTGTATAACAATATTGAAGTTTCCTTAACACAAATTAATTAAATGCTCTATAAAAACTATACTTGGAAGTACTCCATAAAAACTATACTTGGAAGTAACCCATAAAAACTATACTTGGAAGTACTACTGGGGAGATTTGAAGAAGATAAAAAATAATAGAGAAAATTTAAGAGAGGAAAAAATGGTGGAGTGAATGAAAATATTATAATGTAACACGATGTTTTCCCAGAATGACCAGTGGACTAATGGCTAATTGTTTCAAAATTTTATCAATATGCAAAGTTTTCTTTCAATTTTATGCATTTAATAGTATCTTCGATGATTTATATATATTATATAGTATGAATTATAGAATTGCTATCAAACTCAAAATGTACACAAATAGGGATTTTCTTTGAATTATTTTTCATACTTTGTATTATTAAATAGGTAAATGTCTGGCTTATTGTTTTTGAATCATATTGCTGTACATTTCTTTGTACAATTTAACTGAATAATTTAACTTAATAAAAACTGAATATTCTTGCAGTTTAAATTGAATATTCTTGCAATTTAAATATTGCTTCTTTTTAATTTCTTATAAAATTTAAAATAAATGTTTGTACATTTTTATATATTTTATATTATTTTAGCATCTTTTTGTGAAAAATGGAAATGCATTGCTACACTGAAAGGAGATGGTACAACAGAATCTTCAGAAAAGCCACAGTCTAGTGTCGAAGTTGAGCCTCTACCTAAAATGGATATTTCGAGTAGTATTGTTCCTAATACAAGATATTATAAACTTGGTCATGTTGGTCATTTGAAACAAGAGCCATTTCATTGATCAAAATTACATAGTTAATGTTAACATGAAAGCCATATTATTTGTGGGTTAATCATCATTTGTCATTATTTGTTAAAATTGTTAATTAAAATTCACCTAAATTTCTTAGTTTATATTTCAATATTTTTTCTGATACTATATTGTTTATTTTTCCTGTTACAATTTATTGAAATTAACTAATCTTGATTAATAAGCTATTATTACTCATTTAAATAATTACTCCAAACTTTGCTTTTTTAAAACAGGATTTTAGCTTCTTTTAGGAATTTTTTCCTCTATAATAAACTTTAAGGCATGAATTAGTTCTTTAATAGATGTTAATTTCCAGTTATTAATTTTTCTCAATATGTCTGTCTTTATGTTACATATTTTTCAAAGAGTATAATATCTGAAGACTTTTGCAGCCAATATATGCAGTCATTGATATTTGCGCTATTTTTTTTATATATATATATATTTCTTGAAATCTTTCTCCAATATTCTGATCCATTTTTATCTTATTATTTTCCATGTATTTTCTCATGCATTTTTAATCCATATTATAAAGCAATGAAAAAATTGTCACATCAAGGTTTTAGGTAAAATTATGAACAACAGGATATGAATTTTGTAAAGTTAATCGTAATAATAAACAAATATAAAATCTAATTATAAACAATCAAACAATAATAATTTAAATATATTAACTATTGTAAAAATTATAAAAAATGACAAATATAATTTTGTAAATTCATTGCATATTATTTTTTTAAGTGTGCACAAAAAGTTTTATTTTTTCATGATTCTTTGACTATTGATACAAAATTTTGTA
>JAPDSC010016628.1:10885-38523 GCA_026290005.1 Latrodectus geometricus | reverse complement strand
ATAAGCTCAGGAAATTTGAACTTTCCTAAGGTTATTTATGTAACATCCTCTTTTTTAAGGACTAATATTACTTAGGATGCTTTTAAAGAGTGAGTGTTTACATAAGAATTCTGTGGTTTGCGTATTAGTACTAGGTTATGTGATATAATTGAGAATATAATTTGTTTTGATGTATTGTGCCCAATCGCCAATAAAATGCAGGATATCTTATTAAAACTTATTTTTAACAAATGTCTGTTTATATTATCTCTAAATTCTTTCTGGGAACTTACATAAATTATCAATTGTTTAATATTAATGTAAAAATAATGATCAATATATGAATTTTTGACATTAAACATGTTAAAATAAATAGTTTTAAATATAATGTGCACATACATGTTTACTGTAATATAAGCATTATATTGTTATTCTTTTCAAATACAGAATAACCAATTTTATATTTTAAATATACAATGACCAAAAAAAATACCAGAAACAGCAAACCCAAATGTAAATAAATATATTAAAAAAATAAAAGTTAAAAAAATATGAGGGAGTGTCAATTAGCTAAAAATTAATTTGTATTCTACACCGAAGTTATAATTTTCACAGCTATTTGTTGAATTTAATAATGTGCACACACACACATGATATATTTTGACACCCATGATGAAAATACAGCTTAATGTACAAATTGCGGCATTAATGTATTAAATATTTTAATAATATTGCATTCTTATCTAATAATGACTATATTTTATTTTATTGCTATTCAGCTATAATTTATTTATTTGAAAACAACTAACGGCAGTTGCGAACTAAATATTTGGCAAAGCTATATATATATATATATGTATATGTATATATATATACTGTAGAAGTTGTTGATGGTATTTTAATTATTTAATCGATTTATTGTATCATTTCAACAATTCCGATCATTAATTCAGATAGATTCAATTTTACCCCAGCTTTGTAAATGCTGTTGCAATTGTCATTCGCAGTACTATAACTCTTGTTTTAATCCGACAAGACGAATGGACTTATATTCTCTTCCTGTTTTTATCCAGATTTTTCATTCTCCATTGTTTTAATGACATTTTGATGGTTATTCCAGTTCTGGCTACACTATTTACCACATTTATCTTCAAAAATTGTGATGTGTCATATTAAATATTGCAAACATGTCAACTTAAATTCATAGAGGTATAAATTAAATCAACGTCATTCGTTTGAAGGATTCCATCTTTCTCTGTTTAAACAAAAAATAAGTAAAAGTATGGCATTAGACTGGGGAATTTGTCCTATAAAACAAAGTTTAGAATATTTTCAAACTTTACTGAGACAAATAATTATTATCACATTGGTTTTTATAATATTCAAATAAATAAAATGATCCATTTATTTAAACTAGTGCCCAGCAAATTTAGTTTTATATATCTTAATTTCACATATATATCTGAATCAACGAACTGGAATAAGAGTTACTTCTCTTTCTGATATTGCAAATTTTAGTGAAAAATTAACTCTCTTTGTCCATATGTTAGAAATTTACAGTTTCTTGATATTTTATGACTGATGAAAATTATCAATTTTTCTCATTAATTACGAGTTAAACGTTTTGATCAAATTTTAACTTATGGAAATCTAAAGTAGTATTCTATAATTTTGAAAAATATATTTTGATACTTCTTAAATATCATTTAAAAAATTAGGAATATTTATATAATTATCAGACTGAAAGAATTATCGACATAGAATGAAACAACAAAAAACAATAAAAATCTTTATCTTTTGTTTATATTTTAAATATACTTGTATATATTTGTTATTGAAATTTTATGTATACTTGTATATAAATAATATACCTTCAACCGTTTTCGTTATAAGAATATTTCATTGGATACTTAAGTTTTAAAAAAATTATTTTTTCAAAATATGAAAGGAAAGCAGAATAGTTTACTAACATCTTTATTGTAACAAATATATAAAAACGTTTTTTTAATTTATATAAATATATAAAAATCTTTCTTATATTTTTGTCATGTGCCAAATCGAATTTTTAAACGACACATATTTTTTAGAAGATACGATCGATGATATATATATATATATATATATATATATATATATATATAACATTATGGAAGGAGAATAAGTGTTGAGTGTATTATTATAATTTTAATCATCACAAATGAATATAGTATATTAAACATTTCTTTGCAAAGTTCTAAGTGCATTACATGGAAATTTTAAATCTAATTTCAAATATCATGAAATATGTACCCGTGGATAAACTAAAATAACAAATAAAAAGTTTTTCTTTTTAGTATTTCATTACATTTAGTTTCTCGAGCTCTTTCACTTAAATCTTTGTTTCTCTAAATCTCTTGGCGATAAAATTTCGTAGCTCTGCTCTTTCTTACGATATGGTAAAACACTGTGTTCAATATTTTCAGCAGATTGGAGCCAAATGTCTTGCTAACCACATTTTATGCTTCAGGAAAGCCACTATAGTTACAATTACTGCGTGAGCCTTGGCGAACATTTTTTATCAGCCTTAGCAGACTGCTCTATATGAAAGTGCTGTTTCTTGCACAAGCTGCTAAATTATTATCCACCTCGTATCCCCCGTAACGTGCTCCCCAAGTTGGAATTTATGTTTCCCTTGAGAATTCTGAGAGAACGCAGAACGTTTTACGGAAGCAGAATTTATTAATATTTCAGAGACGCTCATTCCTTTATCCCGGAGAAAATACTTATTATGTGTTTCCTTTATTCTTGATAATTGCATTATCTTCTTTGATATTCTTTTTTATTTTTAGTTTGAACTTGGACCAAGAAAGTTAAAATATGAACTCTTAAAACTCTATTTTAGTTTTGTAATTTAAAGAGTTTATATTTATTAATTTACTCATGTTTAATTTTTAAGTTTTCCTTTTGTACTTATCTATACATAAGGATAAAGTACTTCATAAACTAGTAAATAAGGATAAGACAACTTCATCATCAATATTCACAAATTCCAAAAGTGGAAATTTTAATGTATACAGCCTTTATAGTCTTTCATACTCATGCGTACAAAGTGGTGTAGGTGAGTCCTGTACTGTACATTAAGACATGGAGACAAATTTGACTCGCATCATCTGCAAATATTACAAATAAATGAAACAATTTTAAGCATTCGATATTTATTGATGAAAATTGATACGAGTTTAAAGCAATTTAATTCCATTTAATGAAGTGTTTACAATGGATTTTAGATTTTCAATTATACATACATACATACATAACGATGTAGACGAGCTCCGTTAAGTTTAATGGTTTCAGGAGACAAGTTCCCAGATGGCCTGAAAAACTCGGTTAGACTATACTTTAGGGTGCCCCTTTGATTCTCACCAAGTTGTGATCGCTATTGATCGCCAAGCTGGGCAAAATCCAATCATATTCTAATTGCAATAGAGGAACTGATTGTTCGCATGAAAAAAAAAATCGCCAATAAAATTGATAGCAAAACAAATATCACCTTGTTTGCCAAAGGGACACCCTAAAATATAGTTTTACCAAACACTCCTCGCCACATCCACGCCACACCAGTGGAAAGATATTGGCCGTTACAGATAAGTGGACATGTCCATGTCCTCTACTCTTGGAAATACAGCAATCCTGTGATAATGAATGTGATCAACTTTCCAATAACTGCACGCATCAATTGTTGCTTCTCTTTTTAGATGCTCTTTCAGTGACCGGAAAACTAGTAAAATTAGGATTTACACAAAAAGAACATATCTAATGAAATACCCATTTTTACTCGCTTACAGCTTGAAATTATAGCTCATGGAAAATATAATAAAGATGTACATACTCTTTAAGAGTGCAAGTTCTCAAAAATATTCATTTTCCCTTTAAATAAAGGCGTATTGCAAGAAACAAGTTCCTAAAAAGTATACTGTATGGCAGGAAATCAGGTGAACTAATTCAAAAGGATGAAATTTTAACAAAATTGTGTGTGGAAGTATATTCAATGAAATCTAGATAAGATTTTCACAATTTCAAAACTAGAAGGTATTATAGAATTTAAGCAGATAGCATTTATAGAACAGTGCTTTAAATTAAATTAATTTAATAATGTTTTTATTGTGTTACTTCAGTTTATTATTATAGAGGGTTTGTTAATTTAAACATAATTCTTTTTTAACAAAATTTAATTACATATTTGAACATAAGAAAACTCCTGTTAATAATTCTGATATTAATAAAGAAATATAAATTTGGAAATGTTGCTATTATAAATTTGTGGACATTATTTTTTTACAGTTCTCTTTTTAGAAAAATCCTATATTCCTTTGAATATAACTATTTTTCAAAATAATCACAGCAAACATCAAATTAGTCAATATATACAGTAACAGCAAAAATATTTTTGACAGTATAAATTATTATTTAAAGATGCATATAAACTGAATTTTTAATTTATAATTTTAAATATTTTTTGTTTAAAAAAAATTTCCATTCAATTTTATTAATTTTCAAAACTTTTTCTTCCTTTTGTGTTTAAAGTAGTATGATTTATGCATTTCATAAAATGATTATTTCAAAAAAGATGATTAAAAGTATTTATTGAAATTAACATAGATCTTGATTTATTTTGAAAAATCATAAATATTTCATGATAAATTGTAGTAATATGAGAAAATTAATTCACAAAAAAAGCATTCTTCATTTAATATTCGTTAGGAATAAAACTGTATGAATTACAAGAAACTTAAATAAAAGTTCAATAAGTTAAACTTGCAACCTTTTTTTAAGTACTGAAGTAAATGTTGCTATATGTAAAGAAAGTAAATTATTATACTAAATAAATATTTCATAATCACTATCTAGAATGTTATTTTATTCTTACACAATATCACAATACTAATGATTTCATTATTAATATTTAATTTAGAACTAAAATAAAATCATAGCTAAAATAGTGCTAATTTCTGAATTCTTTTCGGCGAAAACATTAACATAAAATTAATTTGAAAAGGAATTTTTATTAAGTTAAAACTACATTTTTGTTCGTATGAAAAATGTTTATTTTATATATATAAATCAGGTTTTTTTAAACAAATACCTTCTTTAGGTTATAATACATTTTAATTTAAAAATATGTTTCAGTCAAATTAAATAAAATTTTCTATTTAAAATATTATTAAAAATGTTTTCATTAAGTTAACATCAATAACTATTGAAAATGCATTATAAATAATTATTGAAATAAATCGTGTATTCGTAATTTAATAGTACATTTTTCATTTGAAAACATTTACAATGAATGTTTCATTGACTGATATTGAAATTAAGTCAGATATTCCAATATTATATTTTAAACAGATAAAATAAAATTTCCTAGAAATCTTTTTTAATCGTGCTTTTAAAGTTTAGTAGATATTTAACAAATATAAAATAATTTATGCAAAAAACCCATAATTATCTAATTAAAATGTCTATCTTAATCTGCATTGGAAAATTTATGAATAGTTTATTATGATTATGGAAAATATATTCTCATTTCCTTAAAGTGATAGCAATATTTCGGAAGTTGCATCACCGAAAACTTATTTAAAACTCAATTATGTTTCAATTAAGAATTGATTTTCTAATTTTATAAGAAATAAACAACTTCAAACTTCAATACAGTTTTTTTATTAGAAGAAGACAATTCAAAGAAAAATAACTATGTAGCATAAATTTTGTTCTTGAAATTTCAAATATTTTCTGAACTTTGAAATTGCTGAAATATTTTTATATAAAAACCTTTTTTCATAAAATACATAATTTCTGTAAGAAATAATTTTTTTAAACATAAATTTATAAAATATTCGTTTATTTTACATTACATATAAATAAATTTAACACATTTTATTTGGTGAAATATTGCAGTTATATAATTTTTAAAATTTTAATCTTAACTTTCATATATTTTATAATTATATGGTCACAAGTAAATTATTCTATATATCATTCATTTTTTACCAATTTTTTTTAATTTCAGTCAAAAAAATGTTTTTTTCTTAATAATCATGGAGGAGAAGGAAAACAAGCTAAAATTAATTATAATTAAATTCATATAATATTATATATATATATAATTTCTAATTTTACAGAAAAATTTTAAAATGTTCATTAGTTTTTAGTTTTATGTAAAATTAAAAATATTTATTATATAATTTGATACCCATTGAAGCAATCTTATCTTTAATATAAATCTTATAACACATTTTATGTTTTCAAAAATACATATAAGAGCATATAAAATCATATAAATTTTGTTCTTAATTTATGAATAATTTTTTTTGATGAGAAAATTTTACCTAATAAAATTTTCTTAGAAAATATACTAGATGTTTTAATCATTTGCACCTTAAATTATAAAATATATTACTAGAAATAAAAAATTGAAGTAAACAATAAGTTTTATTGAATATATATATCGCATCATTTTGATTACTTTACAATAATCTTTCTATAATACCATATAACTGCTTGCAAACTATGGTAAATCCTTATTTATTATTTACTGGTCACAAGAATAAATTGCACATTCATATCATATATATTTTTACTTATATTTAATCATTAATGGTAAAATAGTTTTCAATTGATTAATATTAACACCATAAATTTTGTTTTAGAATTCATTGATAATATTCGTTAATTTATGAAATAATTTTTAACAAATAAGTATTTAAACTTTTATTTTATTAAAATATTTATCTGAATTTTAAATAAAAATGGTATTTCTTATAAATACTATTTAAGAAACAAAATTTAAATTGCTTAGTGCTGCCATCTGTTGTAGTACTTTCTATTTTTGTATCAAAAATAAAGTACTTAATATGCTGTATTCAGAAACGATACAATATTATACATAAGATACAAAAATCTGAAGAAATAATATTACTTTAAACTATTATTTCTATGAAAGCATTATTATTTATAATTTAAATTGTTTAATTTTACTACTTATGTAAATCTTATTATTACATTATATTATTAGAAATTTTTTTTTCTTGAAGATAAAAAAGTTGAAATGTGAAGCCTTGAATGTTTAAAATCTAAAAATAATGGATAAGCTCTGTATTACTTAGAAAATAATAATCTAACAGGAATGAAATTATAAATAAGTTTAATAGAACCATGTTTGATGCTTTTATTTTTGAAAGATTAATGATGAAAATTATTCCATTGCTTTTTAAATATACCTTACTTTTATGAAAAAAAAATATTGTTCACAAAATATATTTAAATGTTTTAAATAATATTCCTATCATTTTTTAAAATCAAAATTAAGAATGAAGTACGTAAACATTTATTTATTTGTAAAAAGTTAAATGAAAAAACCGTATTTATTCTTGATATAAAATATAACATTTTTTCTTTAAACTAAATTCTTTAATTACAAATATTAAGTTTTTCTAAATTGATGACATAACATCAATTAACCTGTTAAAAATTGATTAATTAACTTGTTACTAAATGGACGAGTGAAAGAACACTGAATTAAAATATTTTTTCTGAAGGATAACATTTTACTGAAGACCAAAAATAAGAAAAAATATCCTTACTTGTAATATATATTTAAATAAGTAAAAATTTAAAGTGATACCGTGCATTTCCTTAATGAGTATAAGTATAAATAGAATAAATGTTTCAATATTTCATTTTATGTAAATTTCTAATCTTTCGGTAGAAATATATAACATTAAAAGATTAAAATACTGAAATAAATATTTAAGAAATCGCATTTATAATTTAAGAAACAATGAAGTTGTGTTACTCTATATATTTATTGCCATAAATCCTACAATTTAAAATATAAAAAGTAGATTCAGATTTTCTGCTAGTTGCAACATCTCCGAATTGTAATAACTTTTTAAACTGAAGTCAAAAAAATTTTTATTTTTTGGTTTTATAAGATTTTCATAAATAATTTTAATGGAAATTTACAGAACTTTGAAATTATATATACTGTACGTTTTAAAGAGAGAGAGAGATTGTATATATATACTTACTTATAATGTATTTTATATTACTTAGCAATATACATTTTTAACTACCTCAGAATATTTCAGTTCAGTTAAAAACATCTGAACTGTTATTTTTTTACATTTCAAATAAAATTTTTTATAGTTTTTTCACATAATATATAGTAAAAAAGAAAAAATATTTCCATACATACATTACAAACATACTGGCCTCTGAATTATTTACTCCTGGTTAATATTTTATTGAATCACATTTTGCACGGATAACTGCTCTGATTCGCTCCAGAATCGAGCTTAAATGCTTCTGGTGTACACTTATGCCCATGTGTTGGCTATGCAACACATAGATCTTTTGAATTTTATGGATGAGGAGCTTACTGTGTAATGCGTCTTCCCGCTATACCTCACACATTTTATATGGAAATAAGATACAGGCTCAGTGGTAGAAAAGGATGGTATATATTGAAAGCCAGTTTGGTCAGGCAAACAGTTTCAAACACAATGTTTTGATATATAGTTGCATTATCATCCAGGCACGATCCACATGTTCAGAGTAAAAATGCAACATTGTAGTGTACATTTAATTTGACGACATTTAATTCGACTTCCATCGAAGCACCATTTTTGACGATAGATTCTGTCCTCTTCTTGTATCGGACTTCATTAATGTCAACGGTTTCATTGATTTGGTCCAATGGAGTCAGACCAAATGGGAGATTAGAAACAATAACAACCACAAATGGTTAAAGATCTTTCGTTTTTTTTCTATTTTATTACATTTATCGTGAAATGCACGATTACATCGCACTTATGCTACCATTCGAACGACGTGTAACCCACGTCATATAAAATTTTCCTTCTTCATAATGAAATGAAAATCTCAATGGTTTCTAATTTTTTTGGAAAGTGTCTGATTCATTAAAAGTATGGTAATAATAGGTTTCTTTTTTAAAAATTATATATATATATATATATATATATAAATTATAATTTACACTAAATTATTTATAAAATATTTTTGCAATTAAGATAACTCAGTTCATATTTTTTAAGTTTGTTTTTATACATTATTAAAGAAATAAAAGTTTTAGCTTGGAAAATATTTAATTTTCAAGTATATTTCAACTTTTTCTTCATTCATTTATATAATCGGCTTTTATAAAGTAATCTGAACATTCATTTTCTTACTGATACGAATATCTAAAATATCCGAATTGTTTGTGTTGAATACATATCAGAAATATGTTTTTTGGGAATTTGGTATATAAAATGAAGAAATGTACTGTTAAGAATGTGTAATATTTAAAAATTATTAAATAATAGAAATTCATATAAGTCCAAACATAATTCTGTTTTAAAATTGTATTTAAAAAGAGAATTGTGATTGGGGTATATGAAACAACTTAGCAAATGGAATCATCCATTGTACTTTTCTGATCACCTCCATTGAAAATCATCACCGATGCCATGATGGATTGTCTTATTGAAAATAATCATCCTAATCTGGATTGACTAATTGCATTCTAGAATGTGATTTTTATCAGACAATTATATGTGAATTTATATATAAATACAAAACAAAGATGTAACATGTGTGTATGAAAAACATTTTTAAAATTGTAACCTTCATTTCACTCTTAGTAAAATTTTAGTTTCAATCACACGCACGCACACGTGTGCATAAATACACTCACTAAAACATACACTCGCACATACAAACACGCACTCAAACACACACATGCACATACACACGATTCTCACATGTACATTCAAACACACCACATATATACATACGCACACAGAATTTCCTATAGTTTGGTTTAGAAAAGTCTTTTTATTCCTTAGTTTATTTGAAGTAACTACTCACATATGTTTTCACTCAACCTTAATGGAGTTTTATTGTTACCTTGCAGTGTAACTGTGTGATATATAACTTAGAAAAATTTGGAGCAATGTTTGAGCAATAAGAAGGAATCATATTTTTATGTCTAGATACTCAATTTTGTAACTGATTTCGAAAAATCACGTTCCCGTGAAAAATGATTTTATCAAAAAGAAGATACCATGTTAATAACTCTCAAAAATTTACAATGATTTTTTTTTTTTTTTTTACATATGTTCCAAAAAAATTAAGTTTGCTTCTTTGAAAAGCTAAAATTTCATGACTAAATAATATAGTTGAATAGATTACAGCGTTTGAAAAATTTCCCGTCTACTAAATTTATTATGCACATAATTTTATAAGTTTTTTATTTTCTTCTACTTTTCGCACAAAATAAACTACTTTTTTTGTTATTCATTTTTTTGGCATCATAGAAAGTCTGGTTATTTTTTGTTAGTTAATTTGCAACACAAGACAAATACTATAATGATTTCAGAAGCTGAGATGTTTTGATACTGTTTCTGTAATTTAATAAAGTATGATATGTTTATTTTATGTCATAATTATTTTTGTAGTTTTAATTTTTTAATAAATTTAAGTTTACTGTATACTTTATTAAACTACAACAAAAAATATATTTTAATCATATTTTATTCCAGTTCTTTTCATTAATTTTCAAAAATGTGAATGAAACATACTTTTTTAAATATCAATGTCAGCAATTTTTTTCTTTTTTTTAAAAAATGATATAAACAAATTGGTAGATCTATAAAAATGTGTTCCACAAAAATATTCAATTTTACTTAAAGTCTTACTTTTATAGTCATGGGTACTCAAAAGTACCCAAGCTAATTTTAATAATGAATCTTATGAATTATAGTGATTGATTGTTCATGATAACTGCATTAAGCATTTTTACTCATTCATTATGTTTTCAACAAATTAAAAAATTTTATTCATAAATTTATAAAAAAAACAATATTTAAGGAATAGTTTTTCTTAAAATTTTGAAGTTATTTTTAATGGAAAAAGAAGCTCCAAAGACATATATTCAATGTAAAATCTAAAGAAATGATATTTAGGAGGAAATATCTTGACTTATAAAGCTGACAACTTATTTATGGAATCTGCAATATCAAACGACAGATGGCAGCACCATAAATTATAAAATGAGTTCTGAAATGTTTGGAATGTTTTCGGTCATACTGATTCCTTTGAAAATAAATTTATATAATTAAGATTGCCCAGAAATTATCAAACAGAATCCATTTTATACTTTTTTCAAAATTCTAAGAGACAAAATATTTTAATATATTTTTCAATTTTATTTTAAAATTTTGAAATTTAATGAAAATTTAAGAATGGCTAGAAATTTATGAATTAGATTTATAATAAAAACTATTAATATATTTAGTCATTGAAAATTTAATTTTTAAGTCTTTGCTCTTTATGTCTTTTAACAGAAATGTTAATATTCATTAAGTATAGATTTTAAAACTGTGTTTCATTAAATTTTTTCTAATTGCTCTTTTAAGTCCTTTTATTATTTTATACTTGCGTTTTATTATTTCAAAGTGAATACTTATACTTAATTTTTTAAAATAAAACTTTTAAAAATTAAATACATTATTATTATCTAATGTGCATTATTTATTTAATGTTTTAATTCCTTAAAACAAAATTAGAATGTACTCTAAACAAGAATCTGAAATTTATATTATTTTTTTTATTTTTCCATACTAATATTTAAGATTTAATGATATTAAAACTTGACTATATCTTTTCTATCAAATTATTGGAATTTTTACTATATCTCCTATTTAATGTTTAATAGCTAATAAAAAAATTTTATTTTTTCTGATCATATAACTTTTCAGCATTTTAAATTTTTGCATTTCAATTTTCAAAATAGTGAAAAACGTTATGATACATAATATTCATTAGCTTTTCATCAGTTATTGAAGAAAAAATTTTTTCTTATCTTTTTTGGACAATACTTAAGCATTCTTAAGCGGAATTAATAAAAATTAAAGAATAGTTTAAGAGATAATCATTTTAGTGAACATGACATTCACGATGAGTCATTATAAATATATTTCTACTCGTTACCATAGCATATAAAAATATATGAACTTACTCTTTAACAGCATTTTCAGTAACTAATTACAACAAAGTCGTTTTTAATCTTGTAAATCTCTCTCTGCCATCGTGGAACTAGATGCTGATGAAAATTTAACCACAATAGACTATCTTTCTCATCTTGGTTTAAATTTAAAAGTTATTTCATTTCTTTTATCTGAATAGTTTGGTTGAGTAATCAAATTTTTAATAATAGTTAGCTCAATACGCTCTTCGCTTCCTTATCCGATTTTTGTTAAACACACTTCATGTAGTAATCTCTCTCTTATTTTGGGTAGCTAATAAAGATAATTATCTTAATTTTTTGCATTAAAGTTTTCTTTACTTTTTTGATTGCTCAAATATTAGACACAGATTAATAGTTACTAAAACAAATTATATTCTTCATGAATCTTTAATTTATATAAATTTTGTCATAGTTATCTCTTATTAATACTGTACTTGTTATATTTGGGGAAGATTAACTCATTTCAAGAGAAACTTCAATTCATTGATAATCACTTGTTTTTGTATTGTAACATGGCTGTATTTTCTGAAATGATAAATGACGAAACCAGGTCATTAGTTTGACCTTAATGAGAAAACTTTTTGTGAATTTTTCTATCATATAAGCTTTATATGCGAGCTTATATGATAGAAAATATGAGAGCGAAATTTTACTATCATCGAGTTTTATTTACTCAATAGTTGTGATACTTGGAAATAGATGGAAATTAAATTTTCAATCATAATAAAGGGTCTAGACAGAGAGATTACTACATTGTTATAGATAATAACTTTTATCTATCTTGCCATGTCTAACAGCTTTGTAATCAAAGTTAAATTATATATCACAGAGAGAGGTTAATTAAAAATACGATAATACAAAATAAGAACATACCAAATTCATAAGTATGGGAATACATTCAGCGCAAAAGCAGTGCAAGTGAAATTACTAAAATATAAATATTCGAATATTGTTTAATATTTGAAGCAAAAATATAAGTATTGAAATATCGTTTAATATCTTAAACAACTAGAAATGTAATAAAGCAGTTAGATGAGATTATTTATCAAAAGGTTAGAACATATAACCAGTATACAAAGTGAAATTTACAAAATTTGAGTTCTTTAAATAACTACACAAATCTAAAGTAAAAAACGAAAAAAAATCACAATAAATAAATTTAAATGAATTACAAACATGACCAGTTTCATCAGTGGGTGTTGACCACATTAGTAAGAAGTATGGATTTTCTGGGATGGAGTTTCTGTTTTTCGTTTGATTATTGTGAGTTTTTCTTTTTTATTTACCTTTCCAACTGTTTAATTATTTAAATGTGACTCAAATTTTAAAATGCATTTTTTAAAATTTACTCTGTATACTGGTATATATTATATCTTTTTGCTATATTTAAATAATCGTATCTAAATTTATGGCATTTATAGTTGCTCCAAATATTAAACAATTTCGAATATATATAAGCGTTATTACTTTCTATTATATAAAACTGATGATGGTCATAGCACAAACTGTTTCACAATTTAAAAAAATGTGGTAATTTTAAAATTTTTCAGTCTTAAATGCATCATGTGCTGAATTCGTTATTTGAAATATATTATAATGAACACAAAATGATCATGATAATAATTGATCGAGAACAAACACACCATTCTGTGGGTAAGAGATAAAGATCCATACTTGAAGGAGATTGATGAGATAAGACATTGTGTAGTTTGATGTCAATGCTTATAACTTCCACAGATTCAGATCTATTTCTAGTTCAAAATAATTTGGTGAAAAGAAAAATGCTGTAGCAGGAATGAAAAGTTATGAACATCTTATCATACATATCTAATAGTAATTTGTGGGTTGATCTTCGTTTCATTTCATTTTCATTGTTCGAGGTCGTGAGAAACAACATATAGAAGATACTTTGTTGAGAGACGCAGGAATTCTGTCGTCTGTGTACCCTAGCTAGCAGGGCCCTCACTTCTTCGTTTAGGATCTATGATGCATTTGTAAATTTTTTAAATACAGAAATTTCATCTTTATATTTGAACAATTCTCTTAAGACATGCTTCAACATAAGGATGAGAATTTTAGATTGTCATAGTACCAATAACTTAACATGGTTAAGTTATTGGTAATATTGCTTTATAACATTGCAATAGATCATTAAAACGATTTCTGGAGTCCTCGCACGAAATAAACTTAGGTGTTTAAATAGGTTTTGTCAATAAAGGATATTTATCTTATAAAACCTAAATAAAATGTTTGCACTATTTTTAATAGTTCCTAAAAATGTAAACCTTTTTAAACAATACACGTTGCAAATATTTACGATAGTAATTGTAATTTTTTTCTTTACGCTTACGATGATTATTATAGTGGAATTGTACCAACTTACTTTACCAAAACTGCTTAACTGCATTAAGTACAAATATTTACTTGAACAAAAAAAAAAAAAATATATATATATATATATATATTCTACATTAAGATGCATAAGAGATATGATTTCTAATAAAATCTGCTTTTAGGACATTCACAAGTCGAAATGAATATTTTTTTCTAATGAATTATATTCCATAAAATTCAATTTGAAATCTATCAAATGATTTGTACATTGTTCGATTATTCATGAAAACAATAATAACAAGAGACTGTTTTCATTAACTAATGCTTTTAAATTTATATTCAAATGCTAGTAATTTATGTTATGCTAATCATATTTAAATGCTAATAGTTTATGTCATATATATATATATATATATATATATATTTGCAACGACAGTTCTGTTAAATTTTTTCCCAATTTTCATACGAAACAGTATATATTGCATAAAACTGGTTTTCAGTAAAATTTAAGTATCCAAATAAATTTTGTTTGCATTCATAAATAATGATCTTAAAATTAATTGAAATTTAAACTGTAATTTTGTAAATTACAATTTATGCATATTAAAGTAAATATATGCATATATACATACAAAGAAAAGTTCCTAATGACATCTCTGAAACAATCAATCTATTAAGACGAATGTCTTGATGAAGCTGTTTCTTGCTTGAAGAAGTATCAATAGCTGGTTTATTTCAAGTACAAAGTATAATGTCATAAAATAAATCAGCAATTATTATTTTTATTTTTAAACTCTTTTTAAATAACCATTTTGCCAGAGCTCACTGTGGCCTAATGATACGATAAAGTCTTCATAACGAAAGGTTTGGGGTTCAATTCCAATTACTGTTGAGCAATGGAAAATGAATGTTGTTTTTCTGCCTTCTGCTCAAACATCTACGAGGTGGTTTCTTGGAAGTTTTCTACACTTCCTTACTTGCAATACGTAAATACCTTGTTTAGGGATTTCTTTCTCGTTATCGGAAGGTAATGAGTTCGAATACCATCTCAAATATCCGTCGTGTTCACTAATGGTGGCGGAAGCACGTTAAATATATCGTGTTTGCAATGTCTTCCATGTGAAATGTTACTTCTGAGGATGGCAGGCCAAGTATTGGAAAGAGTTCTGCTTGGTACCTGCTTCTAAATTATGAAGATTCCCACCTGACTGCTTCTTCCTAACTGGTAAAGCCTAAACCTGAGCTAGGTACAGAGAAATATGCTGGTGCAACAACATACGATTGTCAGCCGTACAGATAAAATAACTTAATTTGCTCATATTTTCTATCTGTATCGAATTTTATATAGAAATGAATTACAAATTACGTTTATCGTCATGTAGTAAGAATTAATAATAGGAAATAAAAAAAAAACAATAATAAGTTCATGATCAAAGAAATTAATGTGATTTTAAAAAGACTTCAAAAAGATTTTGATCATGTCAACTAGTTTTTATTTCAAATGGAAACTATTCCTCTATTACAGCTACTTGGTCCTAATCTTCATGAATAAGGACTTTATCTCAATAATAGTTGGGCTGCTTCTGTTTTAAATGTTAGAGCCCAACGGAGAAATAGGCCAGGGCAACAATAGCAACTCTGTAAATGAAATATTCCTTTCGGAAAGACTTTAAAGTGCCTAACTACAATTTAGATTGGCCATCCGCAAATCTACTTCAAAATAGCTTTTTTGCTAAGGTATTTTATTTGAAATAAAAGTTTAAAAAAGAATTTCAAATTTTATTAATTTACTTCTAAACTAAAAACGTACATGTATTGATAGTTTTTATAAATGATTAAAATCCTCGACTTTGCCGTCTTTTAGCAAGTAATTATATTAACTAATTATATGATCATAGAATTCTGTGGTATTCATTACTCCGTTTCAATTCATATCGATGGGCATATGTAATAAATTCGCAGTTATTAAAGGAAACATCTATCTGGATTTAGACAAATGGATTCAAAGTAAAATCGGATTTAGGAATGAATGTTTTCAACAGATAAGGAAACAGAATAAACCATGAATCTATTTTCCATACATACTTAGCGCACAACCTAATAAATCATGCTTAAGTTTTCAGTGCGGAATATAAATTGAAGTTAGCATCAGTATTGCTGAAACAATGTATAATAAAATAAATGAGCGCGCTATCTTTTGTTTTAAATATGTTCATCTTTTAAATCATTTTTTACGTAGTAATCATATAACTGACAGAAACATATTTTCAAACTGTTTTAATTTATAAAAAATGCAAAACTGAAAGTGATGTGTGTAAATTATTACAATATCAGTCTTTTATATATAAATAATAAATGCTTGATTATGAACATGATTCTTATTATATTAATCATTTACAATGATAATAATAAATAATAATCTATTGGCGATATGTAGCATTAATATTTGTGATAAACATGCTTTCCTGTTCAAAACTCTTAGCAAAGAAAAAAGTTCTTTTGTAAACATAATAAATTAAATTGTAAAAATAAATATTTTTAAAAAATGAGGTACACTCATAATACAAAACATAATTACAATAAATATACTTTAAGGAATAATTAAATAAATGTATTTATTTATATATTGTTTCTATGGAGTATAATAATTTGTTTTAAATGTTGTTTTGCATCAAAGTATTCAAGTATGATATTAATTTTTTGTTATAATAATACTTATATTTCTTATGCTCCTTAAAGAAAACTATAATTGCAATTCTATTTCAAAAAAATTGATGATAGTAAGTCTGCAATTTTTTAAATAAATAAGGGGTCTAATATGATGCATTTAAAATATTTATAATTAACACTGTAATAAATTTCATTATGTATTAATAATAGGAGGGTCAAGGTGCCTGGTTGGTTAGAGCGTCCTTCTTGTTACCTAAAGGTAATGAGTTCGAATCTCGGCTTATATCCGAAATCTGTCGTGTTCACTAATGGTGACTGGGGCACGTAAAATATGTCGTGGTCGCAATGTCTCTCGTATTCCCATTCCAAATTAATACTTCTGGGGATGTTAGGAGCCAGGCTTTGAGACTTCTCTGGCTGCTAACTCTAAATTGAAAGATCCAGATGGTGCTGCCGTCTATGAGCCAAAAGTCATATTTCCACCCGTTGAGGGATGCTCTGTTAAAAAATGGAAGACGCTTTTTCTGTCTTTTTTCGATCATTCACTGACTGGTGGGCTTAATTTTGCCAAGTATCATATGTAAAAACAAAATTAAGAATAGTACATTAAAGTAATCAGTTTCAGTTCTGTTTTTTCAATAAAACTGTTTTACTTATATTCGCATCTTTTTTTTTTAATTTATTAGCAAAACATCTCAGATTAGTTATAAAAATTGTTCAAGAAATCGCACTTTTTTTCCACCCAAAAAACTAACAACGGAATGTTCGAACTTGTTATTGTGGTATTTGATTTTTCTGACAGCTACGTTCCTTATTGGGCAAGTCGTAAATAAAGTTGCCAACAATAATCTGTTTACTGTACATCTGTTTTGAATGCATTTTCATGTTCATTGAATGTTACGGTGGAAATTTCATAATTTGAAGAATTAATTGAAATATTTCCTCGGGACTTTCTAACATTTATAAAGTTGAAAATCTAATAAAATCTATCATATATGTTCTTTCATCAATAAAAGCTCTTCAATAACTCTTATTATATCATCAGAACATTTGGTTGGTGATCTATTTAGTTATGTTGTAAAGAGCCTCACATCTGGATGGTGATCTATTTAGTGATGTTTTAAAGCCTCACATCTGGTTGGTGATCTATTTAGTGATGTTGTTAAGCCTTACTTCTGGTTGATGACCTATTTAGTGATGTTGTAAAGCCCCACACATCTATTTTGGGATCTAATTAGTGATGTTGTAAAGTCTTATATATGGTTGACCTATTCAGTGATGTTGTAAAACCTCAAACGTCTGGTTGGTGATCTATTTAGTGATGTTGTAAGTCTGAAGGTAAGAGAAAGTCAAATGCTTCAACAAAATGTTAGTGGTGTTGAATTTTTAGTGTTTCTGTTCAAAATGAAGACACGTTACCTTGAAAATATATCATCTGTGTTCATTTAATTGAATTATTTTCATAATGCATATTTTTCATGATTATGAATACAAAAATGTATGCTTCTTAAATATATTATGAAAACAAACGTATAATTAAATTATTTCATTCAATTCAAACTTATGTTCAATTACAATGAATTTATAAATTGAAACTGATTTTCATTTTCTTAAAAATTCCAGCGCTAAATTTTAAAATTCTTTTCATATATCACTATTTAGTTGTGGTTATAAGATACTAAATTTACAATAACATTTCCAAAGTAGTAATTTAAGTTATTCCTGTGAAATACAATTAGCTTTGAATTGTTCAAAATAAATTTGCATATTTTGCTCTAGAAAAGCAACTTTTTTGCCAGCCATGTCTGCAGTATTGCAGTGAAATAATATCGTCAGGCTTCTGTAAGCACCCACAGCATGCCTGGCTCTCTAAAAGAACTATTCATCGATAGTATTACTTATTCATTTGTTGCAAGGGAGGAAATCTGGAAAATTCTTAAGAACTTATCCAATCAGATGTCCATGCCGACAACAAAAGTGAAACACCTATTTTATGCATTCCACAAAAAACTGGGAGCTAATTTAGGATTTTCTACTTCGGAGATACCGTTTACTCTAGACCAGGGGTGGCCAAACTTTTGGGATCCGGGGTCTACTCCACATTTAAAAAATCGATGGTGGTCTACCAATAGCAGAGCTAAATTAACATACATATTTATTTTCGCTAACAAGAAAATATGGTAAATTATGTAATTTTTCTAAAATAAAACTTTGTTTACAAAATAAAAATTCAATGACGAAAATAATCAAAGTATTCATATATCAAAAACTGACCATCCTATTCACTTTATTTAGTCGAAATTTGGCACTGTATAACCGCCACACGTTTATCATATTGTGGCTGGTATGAGCTTATTGCAATGCATAAACACGAGATTAAATGTTCATCAATTAAATGCGACCAATGTTTGTTTTTCGTTCACGGTTAAAAAAGCAGATGTGCAAAGATACCTCGATCCAATGAATGATTTCAAATACAAAATCAATTTGTAAATATTTGGAAACGTTTCCTCAGAAATTAATTTCCAAAAATCAGTGTCGCTAAATCTGCTCTGGATTTAAAAAATTTATCGCATTTTAATTTAATAATTTCTTCCTCGACTGTGACTGATGTGATATCTATTAAATGTCCAATTTTTTTGAGATACTGCATCAATGTTGACATTTTCATTAAATGGGGGAAATATCATAAAATTGAGTATTTCTTTCAACCTAATTAAGTCAGCGGATCTTCTTTCAAATGCTTCATCAAACAAAACAAGTAAGTATTAAGCTAAATCTTCAAAGACTAGTTTTGGATTATGGATGCATTCTTCCTCCATGTTTTTGAAGTTTCTCAATTCATGTTTTATTAATTGAGATGCATACTTTTCTATAGTTTTTTTAATGTCTTAATCGCGCTCATCATGTCCATTTTAGGTTTTATATAACTCGTAAACCTTTAATCATAAATCTTTAAATCGCAAATCTTATCGCAGTTTGTTTTGAGATTTAAAGCGTAGACTGTAGTAAACTTTTATTTTATATAATTCATTGATTCTATGTCATAAGTTATAAATTAAATTGTTAATATCCGAAGTCATTGTCATGATGGTCGCGTGGACTACTTAAAATATCTTCGTGGTCTACCAGTCGACCACGGTCGACGTCTTGGCCACCCCTGCTCTAGACATTGTGAAATCTGAACTCAAGTTAATTAACTATAGACTTGTAAATTTTTTTAAACAATATACTTGGAAACATTTTTTTTATTAAATCCTTTTCATTAAAATTTTGTATTCAAGGAAAATTAGTACTAAAATTAAATAGAAATAATTAATAATACAAAAATGAATTATTTATCATAGCTTTTTAATTTTTAATTTCGAATTAATAAATGCCAATTTTATTACAAAAATAAAATATATTTCCTGTATATTTCATTATTTAAGTAACGTAGTAAAAAACATAAATTTAGAAACGATAAAGTGGTAGAAAAATACTACATATGAAAAAAAATAAGTTCAATATTTTGTGAAAAAATCTCCTCTCGTACGACGTAGTGGTATCGAAAACTTATTCCGTTCGCCAACATAAAGAGATACCCAGTTCAATTTTTCTTTATCACTTACAATTTTAGGTCCAAAGGGAAAGCAAAATATTCTTGACGCGATTAATCTTTAAAAAATTTCATCTAAAATATAATGTCTCCTCTTTTGCCCAACTAAATAAAATATCATCTTCGTGGCCAAGAAAAGAGATTACGAAACGTGATGTGATTTGGCGAAAATTTTATTATTGAACTATTTCGTTCCTTCGCCAAAGTCTTTTAAAAAAGAATATTTTTCTCATCCACCGCCAAGAATGTCGTTATTATGTTTTTATCGCTTTAAAAATAGGAGCGAATATATTTGAACTAAGTTTTCCACATATACACTTAAGCGATTAATGCTTTTTTGAAGTATGAGAAATTTCCCTTGCTAAATTTATTTTTCTTGGCGTGATTTAAGACAGGAGTTTGATGCCAAGAAATCATCCATTTCAATTTTTTATCCAATGATTTATTGAATCTGAAATGAAGGATATGAAGTGTTAATAAAATAGGAACAAATTTCTTAGTCTTTTCGTGTGGCATTCCATTTTTTTTAACTTAGAGAAGATTCTGATCTAGGGATTTATTACTGAAAAAAACAAGAATACAAAACATACATTTGTTGTATTTCGATAACAATATATAAAGATGATTTTGATATATATTTTCTATTAAAACATTTATTTTTAAATGTAATTATAAATAAATTTTTGATTTAAATAAAAAATAGTATTATTTTAAAGAAAAATAATAATGAAATTAAAGAAAAGAATTTAGTAAAATATTTCGGATAGACATGGTATTGTTTTCTATGGCTATGAAATAAATAATGAAAAAAACTTTATTTTAAGAAACTATTTTAGCTATTCGATTTTTTTCCAAGTCTATACATTTCTTTAGCCTTTTTAATTTTTTTTCCATTAAGGTTCAAGTAGAATTTTAAAGAAATGAAGTTCTACTATGTAGTGAGTGTATGAACAATGTATTTTTTGCTTAAAACCACATTTCGCAAAACATATGGCCTAATGCAAAAAAAAGCTAATCATTTTAAACTTTTATTACACCAATTGAACTGTATAATTTTAAAAGTGATTAAAGAATGATGAGAAATTTTAGGCCTGCAGCTCCTAAACTAGGTTTTATCTAATCTAAGATGTGCACCCTGGAGCATTTTGGGTTGCTGTCAAGAAAATTTGAAATATTTATTTTATTAATTTATCATTGAAAATTTAATTTCTAGGCAGAATTCTAGGAAATGAAAATGCTGTTATATGGTAAATGAGTAACCATCTATTTCTAAAAAAGATAAATGAGTGAAATGTATATAGTTTATTAAAATATATATATATCGCTCTGTCTTTTACATAAGAGCGTACGTGTTGTATATCTAAAAATAATAAAAAAAACTAGGAAAAAGTTAATTTGGATTTGGAACTTAATTAATTTTTGGAAATTTAACTCTTAGGTAGAAGTTTAGAGAAAGAAAATGCTACTGTATGGGGTAAATGTGTAAACCATATATTATTTGCTAAAAAAAGGTAAATGTTTGAAACTTTTATAGCGATATATTTTTTATTAATTATATACATCTTTTACATAAGACCATACGTGCTCTCTATCAAAAAATGATCAAAGGACAAAGTAATTTGGATTAGAGCTTAATTTATCACTGATAATTTTTAATTCTTAGATAGAATTTTATAAAATGTCATTATACGGTAAATGTGAAAAGCATATATATTTTGCAAAAATTACATCTATCTTTTGCATAAGAGCATATGCTTCAATCTTAAAATGACCAAAGAATAAGGAAAAAAGGTATTTCAGATTTGGAGCTTTTTAACTAAATCCAATATCATGTTAAAGGAGTGTAGGAGAACGTTTTTGTTGTACTAACATGCTTTTCTGTACCTAGCCGTGAATTTGACTCTCTATCACTTAGATAGAAACAATGAAGGAGAAGTCGTCGTAATTAAGGAGCTAGGAACAAGCTAGAAGACCTTATAATACTTGTCTTGTCATCCCCAGATTGTATCATTTCTCTTGGAAGACATTGCGATCACAATCTATTTTAAGTGCCCAGCCACTTTAAGTGCACGTGATTGGTCCTCGGTTAGGCGGGTTGCGAATTCAATACCTTTCGCTAATGAGAACTACGTTAATCGTCGTGCTCATTAGCGAAAGGTAGTGTTGCCGTCTTTAGGCCATAGTTGCAGACGATTAGTCCATTGCTGCAGAACATTGTGGATTACTCACTAGAGTAAAATGACGTAAACATTAAACTAATTTATGATTGATAACTTAATTTCTAGTTAAGTTTTATACAATGGGGAAACCATTTTTCTTTTGCATAAAGTCCTGAGACTCCCCATATGACTTTCTATAAAATAGGCATTTCAAATCGACATTTTTTTAATAATCCTTCTTTGTCTTTATCTAAGTTAAAACATGCAATTGCTTTAATTGTCATGAAATATGCCTTTATCTTTTGTATAAAGTCATAATGCACCACATATGACTTTATCTAAAGAACGCATTTCAATTTGGCATTTTTTAATAAATCTCTTTGTCATTTCTTAAGCTACCATGTGCGATTAATTTACTTAGCATTTCATTATGAAATATGCAAAGTGTGAACCATTTATCATTTGCATAAAGTCATAAGACACCATATATGACTTTATAAAAAAAATGCATTTCAAATTGACTATTTTTAATTAAAACTTTTTCTCATTATCTCAGTTATGACTTGCAATTACTTTGCATATTTTATAATGAAATGTTAAGTAACGTGTGAACCATTTGTCATTTGCATAACGTCATAAGATACCAAACCAAAACTTTTTCAAAAAATGCATTTCAAATGGACATTTTTTTATAAACCTCTTTAAAAATAATCTAAGCTACAATGTGCAATTATTTTACTGAACATTTCATTATAACATATGCAATTGATAAAAGATTAAAAATGTTTCACTAAGGATTTTAGATTAACTATTTTTTTAATTTTCGAAAATTTATAAAGATTAGTTTCATTAACTATTATTGTCTTACGCGAAGGAAAACTCAATGGTTTTGAATAAATAATTTTTGCGTCGATTCTCCCATTTTTATAATCAATAAAATTGTGTTAACTATTCATGTGATAATTTAGTAATTTTTTTAAAACTATATGTAAAGGGTTTTAATTCTTAAATTATGGAAATTATAATCGCTAACCCTTTTCATTCAACAAATGATTTTAAGTCTCACAATTCGGATTTTTAATCTGAGACATGGAAACCCCACTTTCAAATCAAAGGAGGGTCAGACAGACAGTAAGAAAGAAAACGAATTAATTGAACCGATTGTGAAAGGTCAATTGATGGAGGACATCCTTAAAATTTATTGCCTGGACAATGAGAAAGAGTTTCAGAAAATGGCGAATCGATAAATCATTTTGAACGAAATCCGTTCGCTCTAAATGACTTTACTTAGAGACTGAATGCGCTTTTTCATTTTATCAAATATAGATCTTTCCATTGGATAAATTGTTCGAAAGAAGTATTTGATGTAAGAGATAACATATCAAAAATGTTTTGTTGAACAAATTCTAGAAACATAAATTTCACAGCGTTTAATTCAGATATCATCCAGAGAACTTTTATCTGATGTAGTCCTTTTGATCAAGCTGTGATTTCGTTCTAGAAATATGACAAAGTATCGATATTTATTTGAGAGTAGCAATTATTATGTATGTATCAATAACCAAGTTATTCATGATTTTAATAATTCTGTCAAAAGTATAAGCCTAAGTTTATAAAGCTATTCAGTTTTTGAAATGCAATGTACTTGTAGAAGTGCCTGTGGTTTAATTGAAAAAGATGGAAACATATATTAGGGTATTAGTCTCTGTATAGCTTAAATTATATGCTAAATACTGGTGTTTTCGGTTTTTCCATTGCATCATCAATCGGAAATGCATTGGAATGTAGATGAAAAGAGTTCTAACTTCTATATTTATAATTTTGTCATTAAAGATACAACACGTCCTACATCTCATTTGTTTTGTTCTCAGCTGAGATCTCTTTTCGTGTTGTAAAACTGAGTTTGAAAGAAAGCTAAATAAATAGGAAATATCTCAAAGAAATATTACATACATTATTTTTCAAAATTGAAATATTTTCCAAAATTTAGGACCGTGTGTTTCTAAAGAGACACCCATCTGCCAAACCTAACCAAACCTAAAGATGGCCTGATGGTACTATCTTTTGTGCTGATGACTTTAAGTTATCTTCACCCCTGAGGATGAAGGACATAAAATACTTCCTCAATTCATACAAAAAATGGAGCCGTCAAATACATTAAATTCTACTGTCTGCCTTCTAGACCTAAAGCGTTTTAGACAAAAAATCTCATACCTCTATTTTTCTCTCAATATCGTCTTTTATTACGCAACTAAATATTATTAACTACTGAAAAACTAAAAATTTTAATCAATTTTGGAATTCATTACGAATTTAAAATCCTGGTTGAAATAACCTTCAAATAGTTGAAGCTAATGTCTTGGAAAAAAAACAATATTAAAGAAATTTATCAAATGAAGCTAAATTTTATAATTCTTTAAAATTATTTCAGATAAATAAATTTAAATGATCAATTTACAACTTACATTTTTTAAGTATTAAATATAAATGATATTATGTGTTGATGCAATATCAATGATATTGCACGTAATTATATAAATTTTATGTGATATTTTGGCGTTGAAATGACAATAAATATTGACAATATTAATGAGTAATGTCAGAGTATGTGTTAGTCTTAATAGACTTTTTAGTTTATTTCAGGAATTTGTTTCTTGTGTTTTACATTTATCTATTCTATTTATATCTCGAATGAAATGTACTAAAATTGTATAACTCAAATTAATTTATTTTATTGATTTTTCACGTAAAACCTTTTATAAAATAATTTTAAGAATATCATTTAAAATAAATGCATTTTTAATTTGTTGTTTTAATAATTACGGACAAATTTTTAAAATATGTTTTTAAAATATAATTTAAAATTTAATCTTTAAAATATAATTAAAAAACCAGCACTTGCTATATATTTTTAGACTATTTTTATTCAAACATTTTGTCAAACAAATAAAGTGTTTTGTTTCCTGTTGTCACAAAAATTTGTTTATATGAGTAAATATGAAGTGTTAAACCATTTTTACGTATTTTAATTTCCAAATAATAAAAAAATAAAAGACATATATTAATGTTATATCCTTTGGTATACAATAGCAATGTTGATTAATTATTCCATAAATTAATACATGTGTTAACTTCATAATAATAAACTACAGCTGAATAATAATGAAATATGCAGAATTAAAGCTATTTTCTTTTGAAAATTAATGCAGTACAAAAACATTATTACATAATTCTGTACTAGTTGTTATTGTCTAAGATTTCATCACATAAATTAATTCCTTACAATTCTATATTTGAAAACAAGTTTCATAATAAAGTCAATTTTCTCGTTTATTTGAAAATAAAGGTAAGAATTCAATATAATAATAAAAGAATTTAAGCAAATAAATGTAAATATTTTGTGACTAGATGCTGTTTCTTTTCTTTTTGAATCACGAGGAATATTGTCAAACAAAGCATTCTGTGTAATTCAAAAACATACCCAAGGGATTCTCTTGCTTCGGTTCCATTCTTTTCATAAAATCTCAATTAAATAAACACAATGGTATTGAATTCTCCATTTGGCGATATTTATGGCGTGTTTTATTTGTTGTTATCAGGCATAAAATTCTCTTTTTTTTTTTTTTTTTACAGATTTCTTTGTGTTCTGTTGGGATTACTAAAACTCTTTGTTTATTTGACGTTAAATAGCTGATTATGGATGTCGTTTTGTGGTTTGAAAAGTTAAGAAATGATGTGATATTATTAAACAAAATTGTGTTACATGATAATTTATTTGTTAATTATTATTTCAGTTACGATATTTAAATAAATAGGATGCAGAGTATTCATTCCCTTACACGATCACTCCTACACTTAATATATATAAAAACGTTTATTTGCGTATTTATATGCAAATACCTCCCATTATATAGTTTTCGTATACACTTCTTCTTAATCCCCTGATCTGGATCAGATCAGGTCCATGACTGCCTCCATCCTCAACCCCTCAAGGAGCGCAGAAGATCACTCCACGAAAAACCAATACATTTCAGAAAATTTTCGAGACTGGGTTCTTCATTGTTGCACTTTGAGCTAGAGAAAATACCTTAGGGTCCTAAGATGACCGAATTTTAGCCTAGACAAGGCTATCTGTTCATGCTTTTACCACAAAATAATTAGTTACATGTTGTAGTTGCAGCAGTGTACTTGGTAGAACGTAGTGCTGAGTAGGGCTCTACCATTTAAGTGGAAATAGACGGAGGAGGGACGTAATGAAATATGGAGGGAAGAGGATAATCTTTGCCGGCAGGGAACAAATACAAGACCGACAACATTTGACCTACCCCTCCAGAAGTATAATTTCACTTAGAAAACCTTGTGACAGCACCATATTTAACATGCTTTAGTGTTTTTAGTGGGTACGGAGGATCTTTGGTTAAGTCGAGGTTCGAACTCACAACTTCCTGATAATAAGTACAGTGCCATAACCATCCATTACACCTTGGGCTCGATTGTTAATATGTTATAATAGTTGAGTAATAAACATTTGTCGACGGAGTTGATTTGTTACGCTTTGATTTGGTGGGTGGTAATACTCTTTGTTTACAAAATGTTTCCGGATTTCTATTTCTGACGACGGAAAATCCGATAAAATCTAATCAACTTATAAAATTGGACCATATGTGACGATGCAAATGATGGATTCGACATCTGAGAAATTTTATTTTTCCCACGTTGGTTACGAGAGCTAATTTAAAATTTCCTGTACTCAAAGAAGATACAGAAACACGAATTACTATAAATATTCAGTCCGTAGTGGCAGCACTTTTTTCTAGAATACCTAATCAGTTTC
>JAPDSC010016622.1:170895-188274 GCA_026290005.1 Latrodectus geometricus | reverse complement strand
TTAAGAAATTTGTGATCTCTTATCAGTGTTTTTACACCTTATCAATCAGGTATTGATCTTTTTATACCTTGCCGTATGATACAGTGCCTATTCTGATTTATAGTTTTAACATAAACTTTTATACTTATTATAATTTTGAACATAAAACTATGAAATATGTTTGATTTCAGACTATCTTAAATTTTATTCAGAATACATATCTTTTAGCATGTCGGTAGAGACACTTACCGCCAAAAGTTATACAGTGTAACAAATGCATATTTGGTGCTATTTGTATTCTAATATTGCTTAATATTCAATACTTTTAACGCGAGTTAAATATTTTGAATACTTAGCACTGAATTTAGAGTAAAGTAACAAAAGCTTTATTAAAAGACCGATGCACACGAATGCGTTTCATTTCTTAATGATTTACATGATTAATCAATCGAATCTAGGAATTCAATGATTTTGAAATAAAAAATGATTTCGATAATTTTTATTTATTTAAGATAGAACTTTTCATTTCCTTTGTTCAAACCATATCAAAATATAAAAACACGAATAAATAATCATAGATTTACAAACGTAATTCAGTTATCAGCAATTATTGACCATATGTTTTTTCTTCTTAGTTCGATTTTAAAATGTTATACTCAATTATTGATTAATTGTGACTTATTATGTGAAAGTGTGTTTTCTTATTTTTAAAAACAGTCACGTTTAAAATTTAAGAGCATGACGTGCGATACATTAATGACATTTGTCATTATTAATTGGTCAATTTTTTTCTACACAGTCCGAGGTTAGATCTGTGGGTTGGGCTACTCAGATTTTTATCCCTTCAGTGGGTCCTTAAAACTGAGTGCAAAGCATACTTAGGAACTAAATACTGGGGATTTCGTGATAGGCTGACCACTAACCTGGACATAGGCTTTGCACTCCCTGGCCCGCGGTCACGAAAACAGATATAGGCATTTGTGTAGGCCTTGATTTCATGGTGCTGTCGTACTACTGAGTTAAGTGAAATTAATCTAATATATAATATTCGAACCTATGATAAAGCAACCCTTTTTAATTTCTTCATGAATGTGTGGTTTCATGGAATGCTTAACAAATAGAAAATTATATTTAATTTTTTTAGTTGCTTGCATCAATTAAGCTTGAACTATGATGCTTTGCAAAAATTCATTTGATTGAATAAAAATGTTGTTAAACTAGCTCAGTATATTTACTTTTTTTAAGAAAATGGCTTAAGATCGTGACTGAATGTATCCAATATATTCAACAATTTTGTAGCTTTATGAGCTTATCAGTACGATATTCTGTTTCATGATTACCTATTTATTTGAGTCATTTCGAAACAATGGTTTATTCCCAAAGAAGATTCGATAAAATATCAGTTCATCACAATACCACATAATTTTCTCTATTATTTTATGCACTTTGTATAAATAAGTGATTTAAAAACTAGCTAAATATATCAACCACTTTTTTGTGGTTGATATATTTAGCTAGTTTTTAAATCACTTATTTAGACTAAGTGCTTAAAACAACTACAAAAACTTTTTGTGTGGGAGTTGCTTAATATTTTTTTATTGAACATTTCAAAAAATTCCAGTTGCAGTTGATTAATTGAGGATTGTGATAGTTATGTATATTATAAAGCATGCATTCATTTTGATTTTAGTATATTTTCACTTCGAATAAATCATATGGTGATTAAAATATGTGTGAATTTTAAATGTAGAATATTTCTTTACCATCATTATTGATGCTATTATTATAAAAATTATTATAATAACGAGTTATTGTCCGATGCACATTTTCTTATTTTATAAGAAATGAATAAAACTTTTTGATCAAAATTACCGTGTAAATTGCATATTTTTGGTTAAAACATATAAAGAAATAATTATTTTTGTTAATATATTTACAACATTTATCGTAAAAAATTACAATTATTTCAGTAAATTTTGAAATTATTAAATTTTAAATTTGGAATACGATGTTTTTTGATTATTTTACACAGTTAAATTTAAAGATTGAAAATAAAAACTATATATTTTAATTTTTTGAATAGATTTTATAGAGGAGATTTTCCTTAAAATTCTTCACAGTAAAAGAATGAAACATTTTTAAAATTGTAATCTGTATATGTTTTTATTATCTTTTTTTTTTTTTTTTTTTTTTTTTTTTACAAACATATATTTATATGATGATATAAAGTCTAATGATGCTTTTGAATTGACATAAAGTCTAATATAGTCTTTATGTCATTTCTATGAACTTGGTAAATGCTCATGATTTTTTTTGAAAAATTAAAATTATTGGAAAAGTAATCTAAGAAAGTACAATTTAAATGATACAGTGGAAGGAACTTCAGAAGGAACTTATTTGTTAACGAGTTAAAACTTTCTAGCATGAGCAATATGAACAGATAAAGAAGAAATAGTCAAGTTAGGTCTAAAATTGTCAAAATCAATTTGATTGATTTATTAAGCCTTTTTTTCAACATCAATACCTTCAGAAATTTGAACCTTGATTAAGCATTGAAATTAACATATAAGCTGGCATTCTTCGCCCTGCATTATCTGACCGATGTTAGGCATCGTAAATATTTAATGTGCGTAAATTCTTTCAGTTTGTTCGTCTTTAATTCGTCTGAGAGAAATCAAATGTAATGTAATATTTCTTTACTACTTATACTTGCAAAACTCCAATCAGCACTGCAAGAGTGGGAGGCTTTTCAAATATTGCCTGCAGCTTATAGCCCTTGATTTTGACGCTTTGTGTGACGAAAAAGCTTTTTCTTTCTAATCGACACAAAGTGGTGCCAAGCCATTCGGCGATTTATGGCTTATTTTCAAAAAAGATATTTTTTCTCTGAACCATAACTAATGAAGCATAACAAACGGATGAATTCCCAATCACCCTTAAAGTGTGAGTTTAGTTGACAAACTAATTTCTTAAATCTTCTTCATGTACAACTGGTTTAGCTATTAGAATCAAGTTTAAGCTTTCTTGTATTTACTATGCATTTAAATAGAATTTTAAAAAGACTTGGAAAAATTAATTTATAAGGAAAATGAAATAAGCCAATTCAATATAAGTAAATTAATAATTGAAATTTTTTTAAACAATCCATGTTATTGAAATACAAACCACTTTATTTAAATGACCCGCATCCAAAGCAAATAAACATTTAAGTACATCAAAAATATATATATTATAAAAATAAATACTAAGGAATATTTTCCATTGCGTCATAAAAGTAATTGTTTTTTATATAGAGGTTTATAAAAAATATTTATTTAGTTAGATAAATCATTTACTACGTTAATGTCTTTTACACTGTATTTAATCAGAACTCTATTTCACATAGAATTAAAGAATTTTCGTTGAAAAATTTAAATTTGATTCGCTTTATTTTAGAGAGGGAAAAGCAGTGGATTTGATTTTAACACGGTCTAAAAAAAGTTCAGTTTCTATTAAACTGAACTAATCACAATGTAGTGTTTTTGTGAAGTTTGTCTGAGAGACTATTATTTAAAATTAGGCAATGTTCTTAAATCTACTAAAGATTGTATCGCAAATTATCGCCCATTGTAAAAGATTATAATGGATAATAATCGATTAAAATCTTTTACAATGGGTAAAAAAAATTATACTAAAATATACTATAATGGATAATGTATAGAATTTATAATGAGAAACACTTTCATTATTAGGACATCCTAGTAAAGCTCAATTGAGTCATTAGCTTGATGGGCACTCGCATCTGGAAACTGAAATAAAAGATGTCTGACTTTTGACAGTATTCGTGAAGCTTTCTCTTTTTATATTCCCTTTGCGTGAAAGATAGAAGACGTTTGATGAAATTCCTAGAAGCGGAAGTCACGTAAATACATTCCTGTATATTTTCTACAACCGCTCAATTGATAGAAAAATTGATGTTTGTTCCTCTTTGATGAATCAGGAATTGCTCTAAAGGCCAAACTCTAAATCTTTAAAATCTTATGTTCTGTGTCTTTGGTAAGTTTAAGAAGTAGAATACTATTGAAAAACACAAATAGAAGTAAAATATTTTTTGAAGTCTTTAAAGTTTTTTTTTTTATTAAAAAAAGTGTTTAATGATCGATTTAAGTACATATAAGAAAAAGTTTGATTTACTTCTCAATTTTTCATTCTCTTTTAAATGAACTCTGGATTATTCGAATTTTTCTGTATCCGAGAAATCTTGGTCCAATTACTCTTGTTAACATCTACTGTATTAAATAAAATTAAAAAAAAATAATTATAACAACTTAATAATGAACTTTAAAATTTCAATTTTTATTCACATGGACACATAATTTAAATGCTTCTTTCCTTATAATATTGATTACAATTTTAATTGTAAAATTATGTTTGTAATGAATTCGGCCTTATCTTTTTTTTATTTAATCAATTATTCATTTTTGTACTAAAGTTGCATTGTACCACATATAACAAGAACATAAATGTTTAAAAAATAAAAATTGAAATTTATTTAAATAAATGCTTTGTTATATTTCGAGTATCTTTCTTTGGAGAAAATGACATTTTGTTCCAATTTCCTAGAAAGAAGACTCTACAAAAAAATACAAACACCCGATTTGGGAGACAAGTCTAGCTCTTTGACACCCCCCTTTTTTTAAGCGTCTCTGTTGCCCTTCTTGAGTTTTTCTTCACACCCTGCCTATTGTATGCTGAAGGCGCTGACAAGCACAGAAGTCATGAACCGAGGCAGCGATTATCACTTCGTGTCTCTTTGTCTACTTGGAAGGCAGCAACCTCTGCGCGTGCCGCTCTACTTGGCAATGTATGCAAATTTTCAAAAGGATTTCATTTTCGCAGTCACGTGTGTACGAGTTTGAGGATAAGTGTGTTTTCAAGGTTGTATCGTTTTATCCCATGCTGATCTTGCAGAAGATTCCTTTTTGCAGTTACTCAATTTAATTTGTGAAGAAAATGGTCTAATTGATCAGCAAGACCGCTACAGAATTTCTGAGAATCAAACAGAAAATAAGTATCGAGATCGGCCTTGTTCTTAAAGTCAAACCAATGACTTTATTGGAGAATTTATACAAACTTAGATGAAATGGTACTGATAAGCCTTAAATATTGAAAAAAGTATTCTGAATTATCATCCGTATCAATGAATAATAGCTTGATCTTCTTTTGCGTTCATTGACAACTGCAATAATATTTATGGATTATATTGCTGCAAAATTATAAAGCACTCTAGTTAACAATTCAGAAATAAAAGGATACAAAGCAATTACTTTTGACATTATATTAATATTTGAAATTTAACACAGGTGCGTAATATTCAGTTATTGATGCCAGAATTGAGCTTCATTATTCCTAAGTTGATAAATGTCTCTTTAAGGTCTTATTAATTAAGATTTCAACTTCTCAGAGATATTTACTCATCAACAAGTTTATCAAAATTTAAATAAAATTCAATTGAATTTAAGGAATCTTAGTAAAATATTTCATTTTTCCTTCTGGAAATGAGGACAGCTGACTCCTCACGCTTTTCAAAGAGAAAACTAAATATTAAACATATAATTCTTAAAATATATTGTATTAATGTTTCCATTCTTTTTCTTCGTGAGAATTCTATGTCTAAAGAATTTTTCCTCAGAACACATTAAAAGATATCATTATATAAAATAAGCAATGAGGCTATGATACGTTAACAACGTATTTTTATTTAATCACACATATCAATTATGTAGAATCCTTGAACATTACACATAATTCATTATGTAAAAGCAAATTTTGATGAACAGTTGGGAGGGATAGAAGTATATTCAATAAAATATACTATATATAAACAGAAAATTTTTACACTGTACTCACTCTTAATATCATTACTTACATTACTTTGTTGTTGAAAATTAGGTAACTTAATTATTTCTGAGTTATCTATTACTTTACTTCGTTATGGTATGAAAATAGAACTACTTAAAAAATGCGTATAAAATTATTCTTTCCATTGTTATTTAAAGAAATGCTTTGAAAAATTTTTTGCTTTTCATAAAAAATTAAGTTATTTTCGATATAATATCCAAAGGAATCACGTAAGGAAATGATCTAGAACAGTGATTCCTACTTCATATCCTCTACTCCCAAATTATTGGATACCTTTGCACATGGCTTTCAAAACTGAAACAGACTCATATCTAGAAGTTTATCTATGTAAGAAAAATTAAAAAAAACATGCCATTTTTTTTTTGTTCTTTGTATTGACTAATGAATTTAACTGATACAGTGATACTTGATGACATTATAACAATAATGTTGATTTGACCTTCTTAGAATGGGAATTCTATGAACTTAACAAATGATCAATGACTACACAATTATAATTTAAATTTAATTCTTCATTTTATAATAAAAAAAGATGTTAGTAAATGATGTTTGAATTGAATTATTAATGAAAAACTGTATAAATGAAGCTCATCATTTGGAGGCTCATTATAGTACATATTCGGTTAATATAATTTAAATTTAATATCTAAGTAATAATTTGTAGCATTTTACGCAGCATATTCTTATTGAAAGTCCATGAATAATATTTAAACCTTAATAAATCAAAATTTGAGCTGTCATACCATCATTTTCTGTATGATTTATTCCATTTCTTATCACACTTTTTTTTTATTAAAGTTTTTTCTATAACTTTAATTAATCTTATATAGATTTATTATGTTATACAAATTACATACTAAGTCATATTTTACGAATAATAGTTGTAATGTTAGGAAATTATATAACTTGAAAACATTTTTATAGGTATGATAGCTTTGAAGGTACTTATAAAGAACTTTCTTAAGAATAAAGTCAACAGTTCTTTACCATAACAGTTTGAAAAATTTCCTCAAGGAGTTCAAAATATTTTTAACTTAGGGATATGAGGTTTTTAAAAACTTATAGTTTCATTACTACCGAAACTTGACTTTTGTTTTCAAGTTAACTTTAAAAATACTTATTTACATTCTTAAACTTTAAATGCATTAAACTTGTTTAATACATTAAAAACTTATGAATGTAACTATTAAGCTTGTATATTTAATATAATTGTTCTATTTTCGTTTGATTCAGTACCCCCAATTTGTATACGATTGGAATAAGTGTTATACAGCTTTTGGTACTGGAAAACAATACTGATAACTGGGATAAGTATAAGAAAGATGATTTAAATATAAATAAAAATTATAACTCTTACATAAAAATCTAATAATTTATGTTCTAATTGATAAAAACTAAGAAATAAAAAAACAAATTGAAATCATATTTGATCATTGATCAAATCACTATCTGGTAAAAAAAAAATAAATAAATAAATAAACGTTTTGGAAAAAAATAAGGACTTTTATGAGTTGAAAAGAGGGAAAAATTATAAAAGAGGCAATAAAATTTGTATAAAAAAGGAAGAATAAATTTCATACGAAAAGAAAAGTTCAATGAAAATATTAATTCTTATGTAAATAAGCAATATTGGATTCCTAAAGTCATGCTAATTGTTAAGTTTTAACTCTTATTTTGTTGATCGCCGTGTTTGAATTCCGTTATAATAAATAAGATAATATTAAAAGTGATAAGAGATGTACGGATGTCTGACTAGTGAAATTTTCTATTTAATAGTTGTCTTTTCAACTTGTGGCAATCTGAATTCTAGTTATAGATAACCTTTGACAATGTTCGATTAATCTGCATCTTTAATGAAGGGTACTTATTATACAGGAATGTGTAGATTTTGAAGAATGCCATTGTTTTGCTATAAATTTATCAATACAATGTAACTTTATTACAAGGAAACATAACATCCTCCTTCAAAATTTCTAATCAGCCCAAAAAATTATTAATCCTAAACCGAAAGATTTAATATAAGAATACAGTATTTCCTATATAATAATTTGTTTTCCCTTACATCAAATATTTTATTAAGTTCGTTTTTTATTTTTGACATTTTTTAAAAGGACGTGATTAAAAAAAAATTGTGTGGTAATAAAAGTATAGAGGAAGCTCTGATTCTCTCCATAATCATGCATAACTATTAACTGATTCATATTCTTTTAGGTGAAAAATATTTTGAACAGAGAATGATTGTAAAAGTGATTGAGATTTTTTAAATTAAGATGTGATGCAACCGTTACCATTTGTAAAATATTTAACGTGATGTATAAAACATTTTAAAATGATAGAATCTTATAAGCACAAAATATGTTAATAGAATAACAGTATATTATTTCTAAATGTAAAATCGTCTTCATTTTTGACCGTCTCATTGAAATAAAGAATAGTAAATTTATTTAATCAACTTTATTACTTGTAAATTATTATTGAAAACATTTCACAAACATTAAATAACTTTTAAATAAATAGTATAAACATTTCACAAATTAATATTCTCTTAAATGGATGGATAAATGTGTCTCCACTTTATGTAAAGAATTTATGGTAAATTTCGAACGTAAAACCAAGCAATTTCTTGACAAGAACACAAATTTATAAAAAATGTTAACTGGATTTTAAAAAGATAAAAATATATGTATGCATAATTGAATCAATTTTAGCAGAATTTATAAGAGCCAAGAGAAATAGAAAATAGATTTTTTTTCTGCACATATAATACCTTTTAAGCTTACTTTAATAAATAAATATTTATGTGAAGCATTTAATAATGATCTTGCAGTTAACTATGGAGTCTTTTACAAGCTATTTATTAACGGAATGAAATGCAGAGAAAGGTATTCCGAAAACATTTTCATTAAGTTTGTAAAACTTGTTAGATTATAAAATGAAAATGAATACTACAAAACGTAAAAATTTAATGAATTTAATTAATTTTGAATAGGTTACTAACTGTTACAGAAATTGTGTTCTGTAATGTGATTTAAGAAATATTACTTAATTATTTTGAACTTATATACTCAAAGGAATTTCTTAATTAACTTTGTTTTCTATACAAGCTTAGAAGTATTATATTAGTAAACATTATATAACTGTGAGTGTGTATTTCTTATTTTAATCTGTAAAAGTAATCAATAACACATAAATTAACTTTTAAAATGATTTTCTATTAATGCCTTTTGTTTGACAATAGGAGAATTGGTTTATGAGACAGACACTGTTATGGATTGAATTATTGGAACATCAAATACAGAACCAGGTTAACAGTTCTTTTCTAGAATCGTAGATTTCTTATTAATCGATGTTAAAAGAAGTTATTATTCTAGATATGGATTATTATCTATGTCAATAATATTAACGTTTACATCTGAAAGATGCATTTATGATATAGCAGCAAAAGAAAATTGATTTGTTTTTCGTACTGCAATAAATCCACTTTATGATGTATAAAAATTTGTTCTTTAGGCACAAAACAACTGCTGGAACTATTAAGAAATAAACAAACGATTGTTGCCAACACACGAAACTGAAAGCTCTTTATAAGAAAATGTCTTAAAACAATAGTATCTGTTGAAATGATGAGTATCCCAGCGGTAAATACCTTGAATACAGAACGAAAAACCATAAAAAAGAAAGTAAGTTAGAAAACGAATTCTTCCCCCTCCAGTCTCACTTTTCCTGATTCTTGCAGTGCACGAGTCAGTCGGCGACTCAGGGTCAGCCAGTTAACAAGTGGGTCACCTTCTCTTGCCACTGGATGAGCTATTCCTGTACAACTTCTGCCAGCATTCCTAGCAATTATAACGGCGATGCGAACATTCGAGTAACAGGATTTTTCTTGATAACCCTTTTTCGCAGACCGAATCACGTGTTCCCTTCCTATGTGTGAATACATTTTTTCATAATATATTCCATCGATGAATTTAATATGACCGAAAACGTTTTTCAAAGAGGATTATTATTAGAACTAAAAACGACTTATTCATAGTTTTCCTCAAATTGAATCAAGCGAAGTCTAGAATCTGAGTATCTTTAATGTAATTCGAATACTTAATTATAATTATAATCTTAGCAATATATTATCATTTCAATTTTTAATTATAAAATTTACCAGCATTTCAACTCTAAATATTTGCAAAAATTTTATTAGTATAGCGAAAACTGAGATATAAGTTTAAATTTTTAATTCAAAGAAATATTTCTTCATATTAATATAATAATCCTTTGATAAGAAATGAATTATTTCATTTTCTCACATTTATAAAGAATATTCCAAATGTGAATCTTAATATTGTTTTTTTCTCCTTACACTGAATACTTAATCATGAAATTCTCTGACATTAAATTGAACTAAAACTTTTAATGTAGATCAAAAAAAATTTTTTATGTTTTTATAACATAAAAATAAATAAATTTTTTTCTCAATTAATGTGAATTTCATTAACATTTATTCTTTATTTCAACCAATAATAACAATTTTTTAAAATTATAAATAAAGTATTTCCTCTTAAAATATTTCAAATCTGAATTATCATGTCTTTTCATCCATTTAGTTCTTAGTGATAAAATTATTTAGAACTTAAAAGAAAAATGTTTTAAAATAAAGCTTTTATTGGCATCCAAAATATTGAACACGTAGCATAAAATAAACATTTCTCATTAATTTCACTCTCATTAAATACTAGTATTTATTCGTTATTAGAATTGATTATAAATGAACATTTAAGAAAAAAATCAGATGAACTCATCCTATTCTGAAAATATTCCTACTTCAAACCTTGGTGTATAAACTGAAAATTTCAACACTAAAACATTTATTGGCATTAGAGAAACATTAGAGAAACAACAAAAACTCAAGAACTGCCTGCTTCGTTTATCTGCGGCTGGGATCGAGCTCGGGATCTTTCCCACACTTCTGTTATGTCCCTAGTGTAGAACAATATTCTACCACAAATCCACGATGAATTTCATCTTTAGGTAAATTATGTATTTTGAAAATAAGATATATGATACTACAATTTTTAGATATATGATGCTGTTATCTTAAAAGTGAGAAAACTTTTGTAATAAAATATATTGAATTTTCTGACAGGATTTTTAAACAGATTCTTTCATCTTAAATCCACAGCACCAATTGAATAGTAAAAACTTTATATTGAAAATTAAAAAGAAACTTGAAATTTTTTTATTTTTTATACACAGTTTATGTTTCTATTTAAACAAAAGTTAATATTTTTCAAAATGATATTAGCAATCATTAATTTATTAGTTTTATTTAATGATGTGTACTGGTGGGAGAAAATTGCAAAAGGGGATGAAATGAGTGAGAAATACCCTTTCATAATAATTTGTATAATATTATGGAATACTGCAATAATTCAGTGCACTAATTTTAAGTAACTTTTAATCGATTAAAATCAATCGCTTAATAACATTCTTGTTATTAAATATCGATAAGCCTCTTACTTCATTGGAAAACATAGTATTAAGCAATCTGTAAAAAAGAATATAAAAAAGTTAAAGTTATAAAATCTCTTTCACTGTCACAGCTCCTATATTTGTTGTTAAAAATATGAAATTTTAAACATGAAGGGTAATTTAATCTGAAATTTCAATTTAAAGGGAATTCCTATGCATTATAAACAACCTTACTCGCGTCAGGAATCGAAATAGTATAAGCAGCGAAACAGCTATAGACAGGATAAATAATCTTCAAACTATTACTTTAGATTTTCTTGCATCTGATGTTAGCTCTTGCACTTTCCCTTAATATTTATATACAGCGATAACCCTGAATTCAATATTTATAATGTATGAAGTTAAGGAAGACTAACAAAATTTTTCAGTAAAATATTTGTCATTAAAATTATTTTGTCTTGTATAAGTTGGTCATTTTTGTTAATAGAATAATAAATATTTTTCTAATAGCCAATGCGATACACAGTGGTAGTAAGAAATATATAGCTGAACTAAGCCTGCATAAATTGCAGACTTAATTGTTAACCAATTAAATGAAAGATAAAATTTAACTTCCAGAAGGAAATGAAGAGTTAAGTATTTATGATTTAATTTTATTAAAAAAATAATAAACGGTTTGAAAAACAAAACAAAAAAAAATTAAAAACATTTTTGAGTTTTCTGTTTACTTTTTCTTTGAAATCGTTTCCCTTAATTTATTTAATAATTTTCAAAATATTATAGAACATACAAAAATAAGTTGCGAGATTAATTGTGTAAATCAAAGGTAAAATTTAATATTCATAAAATTGATAAGCTATATATTAATCAAAAAAAATTTTTGAAAACAAAAAAAGCTCTAAAAGCAGTTCTGCATTTCCTGTTCAGCTTGTTCTCTGAAATCGTTTTATTAATTTATTAATTTTCGATGTAATGTCGGAATCACTTATGATACTTAGAAAACAGGTTTTTTATGAAAGGAACTCAAGAAGAAAAGTTTGGGAATAGAGAAAGTAAAATTACAGTTAAAAGCCTTGAGCAATTCCCAAGCTTTTTTTACTTTCTCTGTTGTATTTTAATGTAGTATTCTATTACAAGCACACACGCACAATTACTACATCATTATTGTTTTAACTCAGAAATTAATTGTTTTCTGACAGTTTAATTTTCTACAGCTTATATATTTAATTATTAATTATTTAACACACGTAGTTTATCAATATATTATATATCTTCGCAATGTAAGTAAAATTTAATGATGTAAAGAAAGTTGCGAACAGGGAAAGATTACTGTAAGACATTAAATACGCCATTATCACTACATAACACGTGTTTTTATTTGATTAATTTCAAATGGAATTACCAAACTGACAGTTGAATGGAAAAAGTTTAACATGCTTTTTCTGAAAATCAGTGAAAATAAGTTAACTGCAAGAACTTATTTTCACTGAGTTTCAGTTTAATAGTTTGTGGGTTCAAATTCCACTTCAGACGTATGTGTTTGTTATGAGATAGAGTCTACTCAAAACATTCTCAGCTTATTGTACTAAAAAAATCTACTCGGTCATGTACTGAAAAAATCTATTCAGTCATTTTTTCAGTACAGTAAGCCCTGAACTGAAAAAATGACCGTAATGCATCAAATCAGTTTGAGACGGAATTATGTGAACACTAACATATTCTCCTGTACTTAGCCAAGATGTAGACTCTACCAGTCTTGTTGATGAAAGATGGTTGAGTCATGGTAATTCAGACCAATGCTCAAGCAGAAGATCAGCAAGACATGACCCCTAATGCAAGAGGTATCATTTCACTTGGCGGAGGTTGCAACTACGACCTTTTAGCATGCCCTAGCCGCCCTAATCGAAGCCAATGGATATTCGGTTAAGTCAAGAATTGAACTCTCTAACTTGACGGAATACCTGCGGAAAGAGTCAACAGGCTAGAGGTGGGAAAGCCTGGTCAACAATGGGCCAATCGATCCCGACTTCCCGCGAGCCGTAATGGTTGCCAAATTTCGTCTAAAAACAGGACGCGGCTATCTTCCATCTCACTTTCACATAAAAGTCGTTGCTTCGCCAGAATGCACCCTCTGTGGATATGAAGAGATGAATGACGAACATCTGGAGTCCTGTCCAGCTCTTGACCACTCCACACTGGATCAGACTGAGAAGAGGGCACGGGTCAGCACGCCACCTTATGGCTTAACAGCCAAGGGTCGGTGTTAGCTAGTAGTAGTAGTATTAGTACACATTAACTTCCGTTAATGAGAACGACACCTTCTAGCCAAGGCCATCTCAGGCTTCGAACGAATTATCTCACAATTATTTTATAGTTTTATTAATTTATTATCATTATTGTCATTTTTGTTACATGTTAGAATGCATAAAATGCTAAATCTGCGCTTACCTAGCAAAATATTGCATTCCAATTTTCACGATTTAACTTCATTCTAATTTTAAAATACCTTAAGTTGTTTACTATAACTATTAATACTGAAAAAGAAATACTTTAACAATAGAATAAGTTGCTTTCTAAATATTATTAATTTGAAACATTTAGTTTTTAGTATCAAAATTATTAAATAAAATTTTATTATATGAACATCGATAATAAAGGATTTCAATCGGTTAAGTAAATTCATTTATGAATTCATTAAATTAATCATAAATATAAATCGTCACTTATCAATTAAAAGAAAGTTGTTTGAAAAGAATTAAATTTCTGATTGGAATATAAAGCTATAAGACCATATTCTACGAGGCAACTAAAATTTTTTACATTTTCATCAAGTCATTTTTAAACACAAACAATGCCATGGGACAAGTCTTCTATTTAAATATGCAACTCGTACAATTTTGACTTAAATTATTTGCTAGGAAACAGTACTTTCTTTCTCTTATTCTATTTTTAAGGGCATTGCTCCCATTTCAAGAAATGTGGCATTTGTATGTGAACATAAATTATATATTTATTTAAAACTGCGGTCTCGAAATCCTTTAATGGATTTGTAATTACGTCTGTCGTTCATTGTTGTCGAAAGAGAGCGAACGATCGCGCAAGATCGAACAAGATCAACGCTCGCACAAACTAACCTCGCCTTCCTGTAGAAAATCAATTTTTCCTGGTTAGTCAATTACCTCAAAAGTCAGTCCCTAGCCATAAAAATGTATCTTCATATTTCCGGCATATCATCCTTAAAAATAGAACACTTTTTATTTTTATTACTTTCTAAACTTGTAGGGAAAAACTAGTAAGCGAATTAAGAATTTATAAATACTTACATATTAAAATCTAAACATTCAATGTAAGTTTATACAACTTTTTATTTTTTATTTAAAAGGAAAACATTGTTAAATTTTTATTACTTTCTAAACTTGTAGGGAAAAACTAGTAAGCGAGTTAAGAATTTATAAATGCTTACATATTAAATTATAAATATTCAATGTAAGTTTATACAACTTTTATTTTTTATTTAAAAAGAAAACATTGTGAAGACTAAATATTTATATTTTATAAATCAACCACATAAAACCACAGACCATACATAAAACAAACTTTCTTTATTTCAAATAATGTAGTAACTTTTACGTTTATACTAAAACTTGATTCAAAATAAAAAAAACTAACAAAAATAAAATGAATGTTGACAAATCTTTTCACACAAAACATATTTTTGCACAAATTCTTTTGGAAGAACCTGAACATTACATTTAAAAATTACTCTATTTAGAAATGATTATTTATGACTTTTAAAAAGAAACTTAGAAGTATTGTGTTATTAAAAGTGATTAAACTAACATTTATTTATTGCACGGTATTTAGAGCAGGTTTATTTTTTCTAAAAATGCTTTTAATTCATAAAATGCGAAAAAATAGATTGAAAAAAATTTTTAAATTGTCTTACAGAACAATACAAATAATTGCTTATATAAAATTCTACATCATCTGTTTTTTTATATCTGAAATGAAATTACAAGAACTTTATAGACGCTCGTTTTTACGAATTCGTAGAGGCCGATATAAATTGAAAAATAATATTTTAGGTTATTAAAATCTGATTTTTTCTTACCTTTTCCTTATAAATAAAATATTATTAGAAAGACTGTAAGAACCACATGCAAAATAAGATTCAAGTATTAAAACACTTTCATTTTATTGATTGCACTTTCAAAGCACAATTTTCTAAAGCTCTTATCTTGTCTGGTTTTAAATATTCCTAGTCAACCGTCTGATGCCTATTTATGTTCACCTTCATAACAAACCAGTTAGATTTCTCTTTAATAACATTATCATCAACAGGAATGCTCTTTCCTCTCAATCAAAGTTTTTTCAAGTTTTGCTTTTCTACAATGCTTTCGAATTTGCTAGTACTATTTCTTTCTTCAAAGATTTTTTTTCCATGTTTTTGAAAATGTCAAGAGGCTGTTTTTTGAAATTCTATATATTTTATTTAATTTTTGCTTATTTAATATTTTTTTTATCTATTTCTATTAGAATTTTTTTTTTTTTACTTTAACTGAAAAAAACATGTTCGTTTCTTTAACTGCAGCAAATACTCCAAGGAACCGATTGAATATACTTCTCGACAAACGAAACTTCGTTCATTGAGTTGTTAAAATGAATCAAAACCAATTACAGAATAATAGAACTCAACTTTTAGAAAAGTTTTCTCTCTTTTTATGTTCTTACGTAAGGGGAGGACAGAAGTTGAATTCGTCACCGTAGCTGTTTCCCATTAAATATCTTATATACACGTTTCTTCAATTATTGTTCTAAAATAAATTAAAAAAAAAAAAAAAATTGAAATGGAAACTATTTGTCAGAAACTAAAGTTCGCAAAAAAAGAAAAAGATCTTTCAAAATTTTAGTTCGTAAAGGGGAATTAAAATTATCATTCAGTCTATGGTGTCAGGATAAAATCTAACTACATATTTGTAAAAACGTGAGCGTTCGTAATTTAAATTTTCGTGTGAAAACGAGCTTCTACTGTAGTATACACATGTTGATTTTGAAATTCTTAAATGAGTTATTCTCGAGTTTGAATTTGAGAGACATGACATATTACAAAGAAGCTCTGTATACGAAAAAGAATAAACATTTTTAGTTCACTAAAAAAATGAAAAAAAAAATAGAATTCTATAACCAAGTCATGCAGGTAATATTGATTCGGTTATCATGTTATGATAGGAGAAAAAAAATCAGTCAAAACTTTCATAAATGAAATATTCTATCTACAAGCAAACAATGATGGGAGTTATAAACAGGTTAGAAATGCATCTAAATAGACTGTTTGAGAGTAACTTAGGGAGAATATATAATAAATCAACACAAAAATTCTTAAATAATTAAAGATTTCTTAAGGCAATTTATTGCTATCACAGAAGCGATGCTCAAAAGGACATTGTTTATGTTTTCAAGACTGATTTCAAGCGCACTGCTTTTAATTTAAGATTGTGGTTGATTACAGAAGCTTTCAGAATTATTTTTTTCAGAAATTAGGGAATATATACATATAATTAAACTTGTTGAAACAAATTGTGATTCGATCTTTTGATAAAAATGAAACATTTCAATTGGTCTTTTATGATAACAAAAGAATAATTATTGAAATAAAAATAAATTTTTATCTAATTCGTTAGCAAAATTAAATGCAATTTATGAGAAGAGGAGATATCACTAATGTAAAAAAGAAAGCGGTTTTGGAATCAAAAGATTAAACGCTTGCGCTCTAAATCCCGAAACGCGTGCTTGTACTTTAAATGGAAGATACTCTGTTTTCCTTATTATCTGTCAAATGGGTTTTTTACTCCTGACACGGTTCTGCGAGGGAAAGAGAGTGCCATACTTGTTTGTTTTTCTCGCTAAACTCTTTAATTATCTGTTTTGATGGACTAAACTTTTGTTTGAGTGTTTGTTGTGGAGCAATGAAACTCAATGAAGTGACTGGAAATGTGTGACCTGACTAATGAAAGAAGTGAATGGTTGAAAAGTGTG
>JAPDSC010016622.1:106399-154598 GCA_026290005.1 Latrodectus geometricus | reverse complement strand
CTTGATTTGTTAACTTCTTTAAAAAATCAGGTAATAGTTTTTGAGAATAACTTGTGTATCTGCACTTAATAAAAACCATTAAGAACGTATAACAAAATACAAACATGTAATGAGAATTGACTAATAATCATTTTACCTCCTGCATCATCCAATCATTAACAATCTATTATTAAACTATTATTTAGCTCGATTATTAGACTTTGATCCACAAGAATACCATGGAATCATTAATGTTTTTAGAATGATGAAATTGATTGAAAATGTATGCATTAAACTCATCAAATCTAGCTGCCGAACTGGTTGGCAAATGGTTTGCGCTTTTACCTTCGGTTCAGCATTTTGTGGGTTTGAATTTCACATTGGTCTCGGATGTTTGTAGTGGTTTAATTTACATTTTAAACCTGTCTAAATAGCTATATTGAGTAAAGAATGACCGTATTGAGCGACAAACAAACCAGGTATAGCTTAGTAAATTACAAATGCTATTTAATATGTAACACAATTTAGTATCAAATAGTAACATTAATATAATAAATGGTTAGGATTATATGCCAAGAAATTCAAATGTAGATTTACAAATTTATTTATTTTAGTCTGTACATAATACATGCATTCTCAAAATTATTTAGAATACTTGCGAGATGATATATATACTTGTTTTATACTGCCTTTAGTTCTTAAGAAAGTGATGTAAAACTACACTTTAGGGTCCCCTTTGGCGAACTTGGAGACTTTTTTGGCGCCATTCCCGTTCGCGCCGATTACATTGCTAACAGGTATGGTTGAACATTAAAAAATAACGCAACATCCGTTGGATTTTCAAAATTCCAAAAACGATAAACCAGTCAGAGACTCGACTGGATCTAAACCAATCAGAACACAATTCGCTTTTGCCCAGTTTGGCGATCAATCGCGATCACAACTTGGCGAGAATCAAAGGGGCACCCTAATGTATAGTCTAACCGAAAGGGATTGTTAATGTGTATATGCTTTTGTATTTGTAATACTTCTTAGTTTTGTTATAATATACTGTAAAATATATTACGATATCTTCATAAAATATTTGTTTAGTAGATTTAAAAAAAAAAAAAAAACAGGTTTGAAAATTTTTTTTTAGAAAAATGGGAATTATTTACCAGTTGAATCATGATCTATTTTAAAAGCACTTTCGTGCAAAGATTCAGACAATTTCCGGCATTCATCCAAGGTTAAGCTATCAGCAACCATCTGAAGTTGTTTTTCATTTATATCGAAAGTAGCAGAGGAAGTCTTTATATTACAAATAATAAAAATATTGAAAAATAAGAATGCCAATTTTTTAAGAAGCATAATTTTTTCGCACAATCGAATGAGAAAACTTGTGCAAAAACAGAAATTCAGTCAAAACATTATGGATTTAATTATTTAGATTGTTTTTGTGGGATAATTTTACGTTAGCTGATTATCTGCTTATGTCAACTCAAAATTTCATATTTCTCTAAAAATAAGGCTTATAATCGATGTGTAAGGTAATAATTTGACAGTATTGTAAACATAAACTCCATAATTACGAAAGAATAAAATTGGGTAAAATCCTACGTTCCTGTGCGGGTTGGTTATGTTTACCAATTTTTTATAGTTGCATAGTAATAAATAAAAAGGAATTATTAATCAAATGCTTCAAGGGTTACTAGCACACAAAGCAAATTTCAAGTATGTATACTATCAAGTTATGTCATAAAACGCAAGAAAACATTTCGACTCAGTAAACCAGTTTGGCTCAATTTATCGCTGCACTGCCATATAGGAATTATCTGATATTTAAAATTTATTTTAAGACATAAGTAACTAGACCTTGTTTAGCGTCCACAAATTTTAACAATACAATCACTTAACACAAATATAAATAACTTGATTGGAATTAAAAATTTTCGCAACTAAGTTCAAATAAATTATATGTAATTTTTATATAAAAGTCAGGGTAAGTTCTCTTGTCAAAGTCTAATATGACCGGTTAATTTAAATCACTTGAAAGTTTAATTTTATTTATTAAGATCATCTCGTTTTTTAAGCCATTTCCATTAACGTTTTCTTACATTTTATGCGGAAATAGTATACAGTAATACGAGATGAACAGTTTAAAATTTACTACAATCTATTGCAAACACCAATCCTTGAAATGTGAATCAGCCATCAAATTATTCATTTGAAAATCAGAGTACTAACCCCACAATCTTTAGCTTGAGATATACATGAAAGTTTTTTAAAATTCTTTTATTTAATAATACATTTACATGTGAATTATAAACGGAAATTACTGCAAACCATTCTCAAATCAGTTGTACCCATTGTGATATAACTTTGTCTTAATAATAATGATAAATAAAAGATGATTCACGTAAGCAACTTTAATAATCAGTTAACAATAATTTATATTAACATACAATCAATATAGAAATTTGATAAAGGAGTATTTCTCTCCTACAGAAACATTTAATAAGAAAGAAAATGTTTTGTCCTGATTAAAAAAAAGTGTAAATAGTTTAGAAATTTATTGTTTAACTAGTTTTATTCAATACATAAGTAGTTTAATTTTTAATACTTAAGCTTATTATTTTACATAAATTGACAGACAAAGAATTCCTTTACAAGAAACTATACAATGTTAATATCTAAGAATGTCAATTTATTCTGTGTAAGAGAGAGAATCAATTTAAAATTAAATTAATAGATCAAAGGCCACCACAAACATCTGCATCAGAGGTAGAATATATGCACTATTGAACTAATACCAGATAAGAATTCTGACTATTTTATTAATATCTGGGTAATTACTTAATGAATTGCTGGTGACTTTTCGGAATTTATTATAATGCATGACAAGCTGTCTAAAATCACACGCGGCTTTATAAATACATCGTGGAGACTAGTGAAGATTCAAATTAAGAAGGGAAAAAAAAGCTTTGCTTATACTTATGAACTATTTTTATTGATCTTAATATATACATATATAATACACTTATATGTATGTAGTGAAATATGATAAAATGATTAAATTGTCATTTGAAAAAAATTTTTTTGTCCAAATATAATTTCTGAAACTATTATATGTAACGTTTTATTATGACGGGTTCAAATCCGACCATAAATTGAAATACTGTAGATTTTTATTATTAAGCACACTACTAACCATGAAATTAATGGAATTATAAATTAAATATTGATTAAGATATTCTTGAAGGATTCAAATGTTGATTTAGAGGACTATAAATTATTGTAATTCGCTTTTTCAAAATATCATTATTTAAATAAGGGCACTTGTGAAATAAATTATTTATAAATAAGTTATAAAAAACATTCAACAAAATTTTAAAAACGAAATGGCTTTTATTAAGCTTCTGCATAAAATACGCTCAATAAACGGGAATAACACACAAAGCGCAGCTGTTGTTAAAAGTTCCTTCTTAATCGTTTAATGTGCTTTTGAAAAGCAACACCTTCTTTCCAGACAATGAAGAATAAAAGTAAAAACAAATATGTGTGCATATTTAATTGAAAAATTTTTTCAGATAAAAAAAAATGAAATAAACTAAAATAGACACACTCTTTCTATGAAAGCAAATCTCTCATTTATGTATTTTCATATTTGTTACTTCAGCAATAATTTTTCCTGTAATAAATCTTAAATTTTATTTGAACATTGATTCTGGTCTTAGTTAAGAAGCTTGATGGAAATTTCACGTTGAAAGAAGTTTGACAATCATTGTTATAAAATTTTATTTGTAGGGCAAGCAGAATAAAATGTAAAATTTAAAGTCCTATTTTTGGGACTTCATAATTGTTTACCTATTTATTTATGTGTTTTATCTAATAATGTTTTATGAAATTTTCTTTTGTTTTGAAAATATATAAAAAGTTCATTAATTATAAATGAAACTGTGCTACTTTAAATTAGCATTCGATTTAAAGATATTTTTAAAAGAAAGCTGGTGTCCAATAGCTACTTATTAAGCATTCACTAATGTGACGCTGTGGCAAACACTTAATCTTTGAAGTATTGATCTACACATAAAGATTTCGTTAATTCGAGTTCCAGTTCAGGTATGATTATTTATAATGTCTTGGGACTCATTTAAAATGTAAAAATTGAAGTATCTATTGCGTTCTAAAAGTGAACGCAGATGACAATTCATTTGTCTTTGAACATCATTCTTTAACAAGAGATTAACAAAGAAAATATAATTTGTTCTGTGAACTAAGGGAATATCTTGCACAAAAGAAAATGATTGTACAAATTACAGAAAATAAATTGATTGCCATCAGGACTTTTAAGACTGATTAAGTTATGTGTGCGCTCGCATATTTTTTGAATGTCAGTTTCAAGTAGATGGGCGTAAATTTATGGACTTTGGCAAGCCCATCAGTAGATATATAAGTTGCAGATGTCTTGAAAAGGGTGTGAAATTTGAAATAGAATCACGTATTGACTTATAGGAATGATAGGATGAGCCACATATTAATATTTTTATGAAGTTTCGATATACAAATAAAATGAAGTGGTAACGAAAAAAATTGATTTATGGTTTATTACGCAAAATAACTTAGGATAGAAAACATTTTCATTTTAAATTTTTCCTCACTTCTAACAGGAAGAATTTTTTTACCTTTATTTACTTCGCTTCTACCAATGTGTCTGTTTTATAGAATACAGTTCATTTCACTGATATACTCATAAAACAACTAAAAATTGACTTATACAACACATCACAGTCAAATATAAAACATCATTTCCAACTTTTCATCACTTTTATTGTATCTGTAACTTATTCTGTTATCACTGACATATTTGTAATCTTATTTCAATCGTACACTTAAAGCTTATACGAATGATCTAAACTTTTTTTTCTCCTGAGTAACTACTAAGGAACAAACAAATCTATAAAACTTATTCATCAGTTTAGCAAAAATCAATCAATTCTTAAATTTCCGTCACTTATTTAGTTCCAACAAACTTATGAATTTTATTAATTCAGGTATATATAATTAGAGTTTATAAAATGATTGACGTAATATTTATACAACTTTCTTTATCGTTCAATTCCAAACTTTTTGATTCTCTTCCTAGGTGTTTTTCAATCTTTACTAATTTGCCATCACCTGTGTATTCTATGGAGAAGTTAACAATATTCAAATAAAAATGTAGCTTCAGATTCTGTAATAAAAATATTGAATGCGATAAGATCTATGAATTATGTATTTCATTCATTCACTTTATCGCATTCTACAACTGATTTTAGCAAATACTTTTTATGATACAGTAAACACTGTGACAAGAAATGTCTTTTCTCCATAAAATGTGTATTTCAAATTTCCAAGTAGAGCCAAAAAGATTTAAATGCACTCCAATTTAAATTTCTTACTTGTATACAAGATTAATTTGACATTTTAAAAAAAAGTATTATGAATTTATATTCAAGTAGATAATTTTTGATCAAATTATGCTATTAATTGATTTTTGTATGTAATAATTGATATTTTTTTTCTTTCAGCTGATTGCAACGTTTCTTCCAGTTCTTTGCATCTTGGCAACTATTGCTCGTGAGTAAAATCTCCCATTTAATTTTAAAATTAATGATGGCATGCTTAATAATATTATTAATTTTGTTTGCGTTCAATAAATTATATTAATATGTCAAAATTGTTACTGTTGTTACTAAGAATTTGTACTTATGAAATTTAGGTTCATCCATTCATGAATGTCATTGTTACACTGCTAAATGTAAAAGAGTTCCAATAACTCTCTCTCTCTCTCTCTGTAGTATCGTAACATCAAAAATCTTCATTAGGTTTATCATTTTACTAGAAGCAACATCAAATACTTCTGATAAATTAATATATTTCCAAATGCAAACTCATGGAATAAGGAGAAATATGTATGACATTGCACTTACTTATCATGCACAGACCATTAATATGTTGGAAAAACACTTTAAAAACCACCAATTACTTTGCTGGAATAGCATAATCAATGTTAAAATTTATGTCAGAATCAGCATTACAGATTCTGTTAAAACTACTTTCTACAGGTGTGTTAAGTTAAAGGTTCCGATACATTTCTAAAGAACAAAAGAAGATAAATGGCAAAATTTTAATTTATGCAAACATGTTTGTGCTTAGGAGTTGCTTCAGTTACTTCTTATTGGGATGCATAAATGTCACAAAATATTTGTGAAACGTCCTCCAGTAAGCGTACAATAGCAAGGCGTAATCATTTTGCATTTATAAACCAGTTCTTATAAAAATTAATCTTTCACAACATTGATACTGATTATAAATGAGTTTGTTACTTTGAGAAAATTAGCAACAATAGTTTATTATATTATTAATAATGAACAAATCATTGTAACAGTCAAAATCGTGATTATCATTTATTGAATTTTTCCTTCTTCCTACTTCTTAATAATGAAGAAATTTGATGTTAAAATCACTGGATGGAAAGAATGGTTAAAATATAAGAAAAAAAACTAGTTAGTTAGCAGTGAAAAAAAAGATGAAAATAGCAGTCACTTATAATCATGCTGCGTTCATGATTTGCTAAAAATACATTTCTATAAACAATGAACTGTAATTTAAGCACACATTACGACAATTTAAAAGATTATATCATAAGCTCTACTTGTTAACGCTTACTTATCCAATTACATCATAATATTTTCCTCTTGATAGTTTGATGAGGATAACAGATACAAGTGCTTAATATCATTTGTAAGAGGTAGCTTTTATACATGCTTCAGTTTGAATAAGCAAGTTTACAACGTTATTTTCTTTTTCTTATTTTTTTTAATAAGCTTTACGGGCTCGTAAGACTTAAAATAAAAATTGTAAATAGTAAAGAATGCATTTTTAATTATAGAAATGTAAGCAATGGCTTGCACTTGTTACTATTGGTATAGTATACCGGTTAAATAAAAGCCTGGTAATAGCTTTATGCTGCTATAATGGTCACAATATACAAAACTGTAAGAGTTGTTGAGATCTGTACTTGACTATTGTGTATCTTAAATTGCATTAAACACCCAACAGTCTTCACTGATAGTCTAGATTTTAAATGCAAAAGAGCTCTGTAGCTGACAGATAATCAAGATGTTCTGGTATTGTCCGAATATTTTGAGCAATATCTGTGTTACCACTACCTCTTGTAAATTATAATTTATAGTAAAATATTTACAAAAAGATTTATTTATTATGATATTATCACCTAGCATTATCTAGATGTATGCAAATAATCCTTATGGAATTAAAGAATATATTGTCTTGGAGAACTATATACACTCATATAAAAAAAAAGCATTAAGAAGCATCCTAGATCACAAAGCTTTGGTTGTAATTTATGATAAGAAATCTTTAAAAGAATCTTAATTAAGATTATTTATATGATAATCTTAATCTTTAGACTGTAGGTAGTATGACTTTCTTAATGCGGAAGTGAAATTAATTTTATTATGATAATCTTGAAGATATATATTGTATTTGTTTAAAAGAGTGTAATGACTGGTTATATCGATCCAATATTGGAGCCTCATTTAGAATTTAAACTACTCTAATGTAAATATTTACTCTTAGTATAAAGGCTTCATTAAAGTTTTTATTTAAAACATTGTTCTCAATATTGTGTAGTAAAAGGTATGTAGGATATGTTTTATGTTAATTATTGGATTCTGTCACAGCTTAAAATTTAAATCACAGGAATTTACACAACAATGATCTATATGTGTATTGATTTGTATAACGAGTGCTATTAAAGTTTACTCATCGGTAATGTCATCACCTGACTTTCATTTCAATATATCGTCCATGTCACGGATGATACTATTATTCTTTCCACAAGCTTCAACCATAAGAAAATTCACATCAACCTTTCTGAATACCTAACGGCCATAAAGGAGGGCTAGAGACTTGGAAGATAAAAATCAATGTAATGAAATCCCAAGCAGTCTTCTTCACAAGAAAATAGTCTCGACCTGATCAAGTTAAGCTGGGCGAAATTGATATCGCTTTATGCTAAAGTTGGTTACCTTGCTCTGACAATAGACAAAAAAACTTACCTGGAAATACCACATAACAAAAATCAAAAACAAATTAATAACGGCAAAAGCAACCCTATACCCACTTAAGCATTTAATTCCAAACTGTCCCAAGCTAATAAACTCTTAATTTATAAATCATACCTGCGCCAAATAATTATTTATGCGGCTTCGATTTGGGGAAGGGCATCTATAACAAGCTTAAAACTTTTAGAAGACCAACAGAGTAAATTGCTCACTGGTTTATCTCACAATCTGAATCAGAAACACCCAAATTAGGAACAATCTTGGTATGTTAACTCTCAAAAAGTACATAAAATTTCTAGCATTTAGGTTCTTTGATAAACTGTACAGAATAAACAACTGTGCAATCCATGAAATTGATAATTACAGCCCATCAAAATACTTTAATAAACTACCCTAGGGCGAGATCATTTCTGCGGGGGGTATCAAGCCATTGACAAACATTTCAATATATCATCCACGTTGTGAAAAAAGAACAATAAAAATAATTAATAGACAAAACAATTGACATTAACGGAATGTAAACAGTTACACAAAACAATCACTTCAGTGGTGTCATCTATCGTCTCTTGACAGATCCATAATATTCTTGTTTGTAAATATTGTACTTTGAATATATCCTCTTCTTTTTTTTTAATAATGGTGGGCACTGGGTGATTAACCTCTTCGCCACAACAAGGCCAGAAATTACTACTCATTTATCGTTACCCATTGGGCACTTGAGACCCAAGTCACGGAGGCGAGTAGTATTACCCACGTCACACCACCACAAACCCGTTTACAGAACGGGAAACATTCATACATCATCTCAGGAAAGGACAAGAAACACAGAGAAAGAAAGAAAGAAAGAATTAATTCCCGAGTCGGGATTCGAACCGAGGACCTCCCCATCCGTAATCAGGTACGCTGAGCATTAGACAGAGTAGGTGGTGGCATATTCCCTCTTCTCGCTGTTGACAAAATTTATTTTTGCATATATATATATATATATATATATATATATATATTTATTTATTTATTTATTTAAAGTTTGCTTTGTTGTGTTTAATTACTGTACACATAAGCACATAATAACATTTTGTTGTTATTGCTTATCTCCTGTATCTTTTATTATTGTCATACTAAATCCAGTTCAGACTGAGAGCACTTTACCTTTGCCAGGAATACTCAAAATTGTATTGATTTATTAATTCATGTACTAATCAATTTTTAAATTAGGTTACTCTTAACTTTTATAAATAGAATATAAATGGTCAGCTGGTTAGACACCTAGTAAGCATATAGACCCATGGCTTTTAAGAGGTTAGAAGCCCGAAACTGAATACAAGCAAAGTGAACCCAGGAGATTTTGTTTGAATGAGATCAGGTTCATTCTGATGAATGTCGATAAATATCTAGACAAATGCAACCTAAAAGGTTAAAGATTTATTTATTCAAAACCTTCTGAATGACTCTTTTGAAGGTAATGGTCTTCTTATTATTGTGGAAATTATTATGCCTGGTAACCATTTAGATATTCACATTTTCTAAGGTATTACAAGATAAGAGGCACACTCGTATTTTAAAAACTGCTATATGCATTCAAATTAATTTTCATAGACAAAACTACTACCCTTATAAATGGTTGTTACTACGCTCTGAGTAAATACAAATATTCATCGCATTGATTGATCAACACAAACTTTGATGAAAATTTTGAAAAAATATAAAACTCGTAGCATGCTATCGTGAGACTTGATAGCCCTTTCTAAATCGATGGAAATTCTTTTTGACTGTTATTGCTAAAGTAGGTTGAATGTGGATTCTCTAACTTTACACATAACATCGTCATATCATATCTTCAATGCCGATTATATACAGCAACTCCTGAAATATGGAAAATCGTTTTTTATTATTAACATAAAATTTAGCCTCATATCATTAAAGCTGAAGATTTTTGACAAACTCTAATCGCATGAGCAAATTTGTCAAAATTAGTGAAAAATAATTTTTTTTAGCTAGATGTTTAGAATTTGCATTCCATATTTGAATGTTTATTAATTTCTTCTACATTCTCTCACATTGGATATTGTTTAGAATATTTGGATTAGTCTATGTGCATGGCATTATATCCCAAATATTTTCTATCATATTCATAATTTGCACGTCAATGTGTACTAAGAACTTCTTTTTAAAATGTGCGCCATATTTGTACAAGTGCTCAATAAAACTTCTCTCAGAAATAATCTTTTTCAGTAACAACTATTATACCGCAAAAAGATTTCTGAGAGAATTTTAATAATTAGAAGATTTGGAGATGAAACTTTCTGTTTTCAAAGTTTCAGAGTTTTATTTTAGTTCATTATTTGTATAACTTTAAACCAATAGAAGTCAGAAATCAAGATTATGTGAATGTATTCTTTATGCATGTAAACTTCATATTGTTTTCTTCGAAATTCAGTATTTCAGACAATGATATTCATACTTACATAAATACTTTAAAATCTTTCATCAACATATAAAATAGAAGCTAAAACAATCATATTATGGTTAAAAACATTTAAATCGTCCTTACCGATTTAAATTAATCATAAAGTGTATGTTTTATCTTGTCTTTTTTATTTTGCTCTTTCTTCTGTTCTATTGTCAAGGTAGTAATGGCTCCAATCAATGGAAGATAGCTTATTAAGGCGATGCATATGGAATCTGTTTATATATGTCTTTATTTATAGAATTAACATATGTTTTTACGTATGAAATTATATATTAACAAAATGATCTTCAACAATATTTTTAATTCCAACCCTCAAAGAATTCAAGCCACAAGAGACGCACTCGATGGCATGTTTTTCGCGTATTTGGAACAATTTATGTTTTTCAATGACTTTTTGAATTCAAATTTAACGAGCCATCAGGCGAAAAGGATGTGAGGTTTTGAAAGCTGTTTAGTTATGATTAAACGACTTGTTTCAACATGCACATTGCTGGAATTCATTGGAAATCGCTTGAAACCATGGTTATATCTGTCTCATAACAATCAATCCTGTCCAAAAGCCGGAGAGTCAGGCAAGAAAACTGGAATCGATCGAAGATACAGATAAAAAAAGAGAGATTTCAGGAAATTTTTGAAGCAATATTGCTAAAGATTTTAAAATTTGAATTTTAAACTTTGATTAAAAGAGAAAATTTTCATGATTTTGGAAACTTTTAAAAACGATAAAAAGTGATTCAACGATGACCTTAACTGTAACTAAACAAACAACCACTTTATGGTTAATAAAGCAATTTATTTTATAAATTTACTGCACAATCGTGTAAATTTCTATATGCATCATCTGCTTATAATTGCTTAAGACAAATTGTGGCACATAAGAATATTTATGGTTAAAAGCAAATAAAAGCTCATTGATTGCAGAGAATGCGTATATTTATGCATTAAAAAATTTGAAAGATCCTCACTTTAAACACATATTGTAACCGAATTATTTTATCAGAAATATTGGCAACAAACATTTAGTTAACATCAAATAGCAACAATAACAGAAAACAAGTAGTTGATCGCCTAGTGCCATTGGAGCTGCTAACATTTTATTTTTCACCAATTTAAGATTAATTGTTGCGTTCAGTCCTTTTTATACTAAATTTTGCAACTGTCATTAGGTTGTCGTCTAATCTAGTTTTAATTAATAATTTTCAGAGCAAATCAGCATTGTTTTATTCTAAAACCGGTTACAATATGAATATAGCTAAATTTATATTCATATCTATGCCGTATTTAAATACATTTTGTTGAGTCATTTCCATTAAAACTGCATTCATTTTTCCCTAAAAATACAAGCTTAGTCGTAAATCCTTATCTCTCTTACCAAATTCTGTCTTAAGAAATATCATAAAAGATTTAGTAGAGAGGTCACTCACGATTTTAAGTGGACAATTCAGGTGATAAAGTAAAATGAGAGCACTTAAATGATTTAAAAAGCTTCTTTCTTTTCTTTACATTTAAATCATCAGAGAGGTCTATGACTTTCATAAAGAATACTCTATTATTAGTCATTCTAGAAGGAGGTCGGCCATGTATTTCTTGAGACATTTCGTTGCAATGTCTATGACATGAAATACATTCCTAAATCTATTTTCTGACTTCTTTAATCTTTATCTCTAATTTTAATAACTCCGTCAATTGGGTCCTACAAACTGTGCTTACCCATGCTCATATATTTCTTAGAGACAAAAAATTATTAAATTTTTAAAGTTATGAAATTTTAAAATTTTCTGATGTATTAGTATGTTTTAATACCCCACTTAATCCTTTAATGTTATTTCTCATCAATGCGTGATTCTAGGACTCAATTTTACTGTTAATGATAGTAAACTTCACAATAATGTGATACATTTTACTGCAACTTTCCACTTTTTTTTAAATAAAAATTGTAAAAAAGTTTAATGGATTTGAAATAGGGTTTCAATATCCAGCCCTTTTGTTACCTTTTGAAACCTTGAACGGTTTTCATTTAATGTGATAGACTGAAAAAAAACATTTAATTGACTGAAAAAAAGAAATTTAATTACTTTTCTTAATTTAGATCATAAAAAGTATTCGAAATTTCTTTTAAGAATATATCGATTTCATGTAGGACAGTAGCAAAAACATTTTACAGTATATTTGAGTTTTGTCAATGAATCAGACTGTTATTTAAACTGAATTTTTTTAACACTCCATTTCCTTGGAAAGTTTTAATCATATAAACAAGTACATGACTCCAAGCTAAAGCAAAACCAACATGAGGGTGTCTTCATTTTCCCTCATTAGGTTTTTGGAGCTCCGTGGCTTAGCGACATGTCTACATTAAGCATCTGAAGTCCTACCAATGGTGTGGCGTGAATGTGAAAGGGAGGATGCTTGCTCAAGTGTGTTTATTTTACCTGAAAGTGTTTCAAAAATAAGAAGCGCTTGGTGTCAAGCAAATACTTCAAACCTATTAACCTTAAAGTACAGCCTGGGTCTTGCCTGCATCACTATGTATGTATGCAATATAAGATGCAAAATTTTAACCATAATGTTTTAATAAGAATGTATCAACATATTGGGTGTTATGTTTATATAATTTTTTAAATGAAATGAATAGGATATATAAAAATTTTCTTTATGAGGGGAAGAAACTAAAATTGATTAATTATTTGTATAGTGAGAAATTGCTGATTAACAACTAGTATTGAGAATGCCTGAATGACGAAAAACTTTCAATAGATAAAGGCACACCAAGGATATAGTGATCGGATTGAAAAGTACAAATTGGTCAAAGCGAAAAAAAACCAAAGATTTAAATTGGTTTGTTTGTGGATCAAACGTCTCTTTTATACACAAGACTCTAACTTAATCGTAACCTACAATCTAAAGTAAATATTGAATTTCTACAACTATCAAAGCCCAATGTTGAAATCAAATTCACAAATTACTGAATTGTTGCTCAGAGATTTAACCATGGCACACTGCTTAAAAAATAAATTATTCCTTTAAGCGTTTGAAATAAAGTTATAACAATTTTCCTTTTTATGAAGTTAAATAAAAGTTTAAATGAAAATATTTCTGGTGAAACTTGGTTCAGAATCTAATAGAAAATGGAAAGATAAAATGAAAAAAAAAAAAAAAAAAGAAGAATTATCTTACGTTCGTAATTTTTTTTTAAGTTCCTCAATAAAAACACTAAAAAAAATTTTTTTAAAAAAAAGCTTTTAAAAAAAAAAATAAAAAAAAAAAATTCAAAAAAAAAAAAATAGAAAAAAAAAAAAAAAAAAAAAAATGAAAAGTACAATTTTTCATAACTTTCAAAAGGTAGTAAACTAATCTGTTACATAAGTTGCAATATTTATTGCTTGTTAAAGTTGAAGAAGTAACTCTATTCAAAATTCGCTATTTAAATTCAGAGTAAAATTTAAGAAAGATTGGAGAGAAAGAGAGAGAGGGAGAGAATATTTAACTGATTTGCATTATTGTCAAAGTCAAGGTAGAAGAAAGTGGGATCAATTTTCTATCTATTGAGAAATACTTTTCTCAAGCTGCGAATTTTTTTTAGAGTAATTGAAAAGAAAATTTTGAATGACGTTTCTGTAATTACCTTTCTGTCTAGTTTTGCTACATTGATTAGTTTAACCTAGTAGTCTCAAAATGGAGGACCACATCATCACCAAAAGTGATTACTTTTCTTGAGCATACATTTTGCTTCCATTCTTTTTTTGGATTTCTGCAAATATGGAAAGCATTTTTTATAGAGGATTTAAAATTAGCTTAAGTTAAAAGCAAGCTATTTTTAGCACTAAATTTAACAAATTAAAATTTTTCGAATAAAAATCATTTCTGTAACGAGTATTGTTAATATATTATTCTTCGAGGAATAAAAACTAACAACATGTAAAGTGCTGAGACTTCTTGTATGATCACTTTTATTTATTTGAAGTGCAAAATAAAGATAAATCTGGTTCTTTTCTTTTCAAGACTTTTGCATTTGGAATTTTTAATTTTAGTTTTTCCCTTGTAAGTAGTAATTCAATTTTTATGTCTTCATCTATATTTCAGTTTGTGCTATAGAAGCTTATATACCAGTACTTCCATTGTAACAATATACATGTGCATGTGAAAACAAGCTAATGTATACTAGTATATTATCATTATACCCCAGCAGTATGAGACATTTTCATTGAAACAATTGAATCGCCTTTCTTTGTAACATCTACTTGGTCACGTTGACTGTTTGTTTTATTTATAACACATTGCATTAAGCAAAATTATTTCCAAGTGAATAGAGATTATTTACCCAATAAAAATTATAATTAATGGATAATGCATTAATTTAATTTACGTAATTCGCTAATAGTACTCAATTTGTCTATGCGAAAGTAGTACGTAATTTTGTCATTCATTTAGACAAGTATCCATATTCAGAATATATTAGTAGCTAAATAAGTTGGAAGTACTTTTATCAAACTCTACTTTTTAAAACCAAAATATCAAGTATTCATTCACCGTTGCTGTTTACTGCCTCCTCTCACCCCTCGATCAATTTCTCTCGATGTCCTTCCACTAAAAATCTTCCTGTTTGGTGTTGAAGAAGTTGTTCAGCCAGTTTTTAAGGTCCTTTTCATTGTCGATAGTAACTCCCCTCTTCGGAGCAGAAAAGATGGTAATCCGTTGAGGGAAGGTTCGGAGAATACAGCGGATGTTGAAGGACTTTCCATTCGAGTTCTTGGAGTGCGGCTTTGATGACTTGTGCAACAAGGGGTCTGAGTTGTCTTCAAGGAGTATGGTTTGACCATGTCAATGAGATCTTGAATAACCTCTTTCACGTGATGTAGCTGGGCTATGTATAACTCCTTGTTGGTCGTTGCTTTTCTTTCGCACATTTCTCAGTGCAACCTGCCCTCCCAGTCCCATGAAATACAGATCATGGTCTGCTTCGGATAGGGGCCAGGATGAACTCTCGTCTACGGTCTGCCAGGGTGAAAATATCATGTTCGACTCCCACCATACTTAAGTATAATTGATCAAAATATTTTAAATTGAAACAAAAAAAAGAGAAAATTAACAAAATTAATTATGACTAATAATTACAAACCTCTGAGAGTAAAATCTAAATTAGGGCGGCGTGCTTGGAGCACAGGAACTCTGCCAAGAAAAATGGCAATCAGCGTATCTTGACTTTCGCCTATGTTAGCATGTGGTTTTGAAAAGCGAAGAAGACCAGGTCGCGAAATTGTTGCCTTATACCTCTTGGATATTTTTGATTTCTAAGCTCTAAAAGTAATAAAAATTGAAATACTCAAAAAGACGATTAGCACAGTTTTAATCAGCAGAACGAGCTCTATCGAATGAACACTATACACTTTGTCAAACAGCAGAAATAAAAAATCGTTGTAAAAAAATATATATATATATTATATATATTTTTTTTTCTACGAACGTATTCCCTACATAAGTAACAGTATGTTTTCTGTAATCGTTATTATCCAATTATGTAAAATATACATGTATGGCTATACTATTCAAATATAGCTTATTGCTAATAAATTCAATGGATAACATTTATTACATACACCGCAGTGTTGTAATCATTCTTGAAATAAAACAACAATGGCTTGCTCTGAAAATTATTGACAGAACACAAAAGTTTACAATAAATTTGGAAAAATGATATTTTAGCAGAACACTTCAAGGAAAGCAGAGCTCGGCTAATTTTCTGATATTGTTGCCATTCGATGTAACTGAATCCTTGTTGCCACTCTGAGTCTAATAAAATAATTATATATCATAGTTTTCACCCTTTTAAAAAATATTTTTACTATGGATGTTTTATCTTTCATTGACAATAGATGGAAAGGATCCAATAAGACACATTTAGTATAGTGTTACTCCTCAAGAGTTAAACATTCATTGTCAATACCGTTTTTGTTTATTTCTAGAGATTTCTCAAACATAATTAAACTCCAGCATTTAATTTGTTTCGAATACTCTCCAAACTTAAATGACTAGAAATGTTGAAGTACTGTTCACTGCTGTTCAATTTGATTGAATAATTGAATTAATGAAGTGTGAAATTGAGAAGTTGCTTATAAAATTACTAATAAAATGAATAATACATTTTGAAACAAAATTCCAATTAACAAAAATATATTTTTTTAAAGCACAATTACCGTACATTTATAGATCATAATTTGCTATGTTAAAATGAAATATTATGAGGAGAAAGAAGGATATCTGCAAAACCTGTTGTAAGCAATATTCCTAATTTAAGTATTTAAGTAAAAGTAATTCCTAAATATATATTAAATCAAAAACGGTAAAATTTCTTTCCTTAAAATATAATTTCGAGATTTATTTAGAATTGAAATATTTTTTAATAAATATTAGTTATATATTCAACTGATAGAATTTTAATTATCCCTCTACTTAAATTATTTTGAAATAATTAATGCTGATTGTCAAACTAAACAATCAGAGGACAGTTTTGTCTATTTAGAGGATCTTTATAATGAATAATAATAAGAAAAAATAAGCTTAATTTTATGGAATATATTATTTAAAAAAGTTTTAGTTATTGTTTTAGCGTGTGTCCTACCGAAATCCATAACTATGAACACTTTTTTGGAATTATTCTTTGAATCGTCGTTTATTTTACAAACAGTTATTCAATGAAACTAAATCAATCTTAAACACTATGGTATAGTTTCCAGAATTATATTGATTTTATTTGAGTAAGTGCTCTACATAATAAATCTGATTTTCGAAGAAAATAACAAGCCATTAAATAATCTTAGATTTCTAAATAATCAACATATTTCTTATAAATATAAACAAATTTGAATTTTTACAATGCCTAATAAATAACTAATGTGTTATTACATGTAATGTATATTGGTACTTTAATATTTCTTACTTGTTATTTTTGTTGTCCATCAGCACAGCTGAACGCATTGCAGTTCTATGAGGTCTAAGAATTCTTAGTTTAAACTGACATTAAACTTTGTGAGGTTTTTCTCTTGAAGTTTTAAAATTGATTATATGCTTTATAATATATAAATTTAATAATAAATTGCACAAAGATAACTGAAACTGAAAGAAAATAAAGAAGAATACAACTAATATAATTTAAATTAAATTCATATTTTGAAAAATATTTGCTGTTTTCATTTATGAGAGAAAATTTTAAAAAGAGAATACACTACTGGCCAACCAAAACCGCAGGAAAATTTATTTGGCAGATAACACGTAATTCAAAGATCAAATGATTGAAATTACAGCCTTTTCTGAAGTGTGGATGAGGACAAAATCAGTAACTTAGTGTAGCCTCCATTGTTGGCTGTAACCTAGTTAAATTGGCGGAAAATCTGCTTTGTATATATCCTTTATATAAAGCAATCTATGCGGTTTCCACATATCGCTAATGCTGATCTGGTGTAAAAGCGGGTTGTGTATCTCGAACTAATTGTTATGCAAGCATATTTTCCACAGGTGCAATTGGTTCCATTATGATCGGGTGGACAAGCAAGCTAAAGAGACAATTTAATCTGAAGATAAACAAGAACTCTTGAACATTGCATGCCACGTGTGGTCGTGCATTATTCTGTTAGTTGTTATTAGGGTTGGTGGAAAGTTCAGAAAGTATAGGAGGATAACTGGCTATAACATCTCAGAGATGTAGCTCTGGCTGTACAATGTACTATGGCAATGCTTACTAAAGGAATGTGGAGAATGAAATCCATTTCCCCTCCAATCTATGATACCAAGTGCAGTTGTGCTATGATTTGGCTGTATGATCCATAACTGCCATGCTCATAGTATGGTCGTCTTCATGTGTAGTGGGGCAACAAGACGTGTGCAATTGATTCCTTTGGTCTGCAATTCCCTCCTGCATCCAGCGATTACAGATCAGCTTCACAGTTGCTTGGTTTCATCTAACACGATAGCCTATTTCTCTGAAAGATAATTTGCAACCCCTGTAGGCAACATTCTTTTTCAGTTAAACCCAGAAACTACTTCGAAAAATGCTCTATGCTACGTTCATAGTTAAACAGAAAAATAATTGCCGTATTTCAAATCGGCAATCTCTACTTTCTTCCTTTAATATAACGCTTACTGTGACACTAAAGTCACCTACCAGTAATGAGCTGAAATGATAATGATTTTCTAATTTCATCAACTCAAAAGCATGATGTACATTTTACATGATTTGAATGCTTTCTTCAGACTTTTGCATGGTGGGGAGCCAAGCAAGTGTAAATTAATTAAAATAATGAATAAACATTTAAAGCAAATTAATTTTTTAAAATAATTTTTTGCAATTAAAGTTAGTTTTTTAGTTTTCTTTAAGATAACTCTAAATAAAAATTGAAAAAAAAATGCCTATGTAAGAACAGAAAAAGATATAGAATCGGAAAAATAAAAAAATAATGGAAAAATTTAATAGTAATGGGGTTTATTTTCTTTGAAAAAGAAATAATATTGGATTGCTTATCATCACAAAGATTTTTCTTTTATAAATATCAAAATATTTTCAGATAAGATTTGAAATTATTTTCTTTTTTATTTTAGTTATTTGGAAGTGTGATAAAAAAAGAAACAGATTAGTTTGAATATTTTTTTAACAATAGCTGTCAATTGATTTTCCAAAAGCTGATTATGAGATAGATTTCTAGTTTTAGTTTAAATAAATAGGATTTTATTTTGAAGAAATAGGATAGAAAATTGGGCCAAGTTAAAAGAAATATAAATAATTGAGTTGATAAAAATGCAATGTTTGCAATGCATTTATCTAAGATACTTTTTGAGCAATTCACTTAAATGGTCTGTTTGAGGAACTGTGTACCATACATTCATACAAGTTATTTGAAACAGAAATAATATTACATTAAGTAATTCATTCTTGATTTAAATTGATATAGATAAAAATTTGTCAAGATTATTTGATTTTAAATTCTGTTTATTAATTCGTTGTCCAAGTTTCTTACATACGTTACATGGAAAATAAAGATCCAACATGTTAAATGGATCTTTACTCCATTTAATTTGAAGGATAATATTCTGAAAACTTCTTGTTTAAAAAATATTTTGTTCTATGTTAGATATTCTGTTAGTATTATTTGGGAGCTTAGTTAAAATTAAAATATATATTAAGACTTATGTAACGTCTTATCTTGAAAAAGATGTATTCACCGGTAAAAATTTAATGAATTCATATGGAGTTCTTACTAATTTTGCAGTATAACATATACTGCATGGATATTGTTGCCTGTCTTTTCAGGCAAACATTTAGAACAAATCATTTTTTAATTAGAAAATTAATGAAACCATTAAAATGAAACAGTAATGAAGATTATAAGTAGTAATTTTTTCTAAAGAAAATATGACTAGATCATATTTTTTAATTGGAATTTTATTTGAATCTATAAGATTGTATAATTTTATTTATTCTATCAGGTTGTTCTCTAAATTGCAAAACTAATCACTTTGTTCTGTATTTTTATTCCGTTAACTGAAGTAGATTGACAGTGATAAGCTGTGTTATGAATAGTTTGTTCTATTATAAATAGAGAGCTTATAACTGACATTATTATTTGTCTTTATTTATGTTTAGATTAAATGTGTTGAAGTTACTTAAGTATTTCCTAATTTTCAAAGCGCACGCTCGTGGGACATATCCTATTAATTTTATTATGAAGGATAATATTAATCTCTCACCCCTAAAAGCGTTGCTGCTGCTTTTAAGCAGACATTTTTAGGTTGAATATATTGTATGAATTTAGAAAAAAATTAAGAATATTTCATTGCAAAGAAAATAGTTTTCGTTTCCTTTCTAATTTGTTATTGGCAATTCATCACCTGCAAAAATAATTGCCTTTTTAAATCTCAAATCAATTACATTGAAGGTTGAAATTAAATTACATGGTTTGTAATATGGTAAATTTTATGGCTCTTAACCTAATAAGCAGAAATTTAAAAACATTTAGTGTTTTAATTAACCATGCTTGTGCTCTTAGAATGGAAGGTTTTGTTTTCATTTCCAGACGTTCTTGAATAAAAGAAATTGAGTGTTGTGTTACTGAATGAAGTTTTATTGGTAAGGTTGTCTTAGGACTTTCTGGGTTTCCTTTCTTGCAGTACATGAAATGCTGCCCACTATCTATGAAAGACGGAATCATGAAGAAGCAAATGTTGGATTTGCTTTATCCAGCCATTGAAATTCAAATGAACTATTTTTATGGTTTTACAATCCATCAAAGTTTTTATCTGTCCTAAATTATGAAATCTTATTAATTAAAATAAATCCCTAATACACTGTCTACTAATAATTATTTGGACACCTATTATAGAAAAGAAAAACTAACTTTATTCAAAATCAATAGTCGGTAAACCCTCTACGAAAGGCAGTTACTGCGTGAACCCTCCGGAGCATATTTTCCATAAGTCTTTGTATTACAGCTAGTGATATTGTCTTCCACTTGGCTTGGAGTAGAGATGCGAGTTCCTTCGCCGATTTTGGACGGGTAGTGCACCCCTTAATTCGGTGATCCAACTCGTCCCAGAGATTCTCGATAGGGTTTAGGTCTGGGCTCTGGGCAGGCCAATCCATTAGATTAACTCCATTGGCACCACACCAAGCCTTGATTAACCTCAAAACAAGACAACCGGCATTGTTGTCCTGAAAGTTACAGGTGTACAACCCGTAAAACTGCATAACGTAGGAAGCACACTGTCATCCAAAATGGTGCAGTATAGGTATCGGCATTGAGCTTACCAAGAATGAGGACCAAGGGTCCCTGTCCATACCATGAGAAACATCCCAGACCATAATTCCACCTCCGCCGAACTTGACTGTTGGTACATTGCATTCTAGCAGGAGACGTTCTTCAGGCAGACGTCAGACCCAGACCCTGCCATCCGAACGGGAAAGGGTGAAGCTTGATTCGTCACTCCAAAGAACCCTTTCTACTGATCTACGGTCCAATTTCGATGTTCTTTGCACCACATTAACCGAGCAGCGTGGTTGAACTTTGTGATCAAAGGCTTATGGTCAGCAGCACGACCATGAAAACCAAGGAGATGTCCTTCCTTAAGGATGGTATTCATCGAAACAATAATCCCGGATGCCTGCTGATACTCCTCGCCCATAAGAGCCATCGGTTGGGTGCGGTTCTTGCGAATTTCTCTGGACAGCAATAGTAGGTCTCTATCTCCCAGTTTCGTTGGTCTGCCGACTCGAGGCACATTCCAACAATCACTGCTCAGCTTAGCTTCCACTTCTTAATCCCTTAGGCCACTCTCGATTTTGGATACTTCAGATCACTAGATATGTCCCTTAAGGATCGGCCACATTTGTGACACCCGATAATTATATCTTTCTCGAAATCAAAGAGCTCCGAACTGCGCAGCATCTTGCATGTGACTAGGGACGATGCTGTTTTCTACACGATATATACCGGCAAAGGCCGTGACGTAACTCAGGGCCGCTGATATTGTCATTTGCATAGGTGTCCAAATACTTACTGGTAGACAGTGTATTATTGTTATACCTTGGATATACCCCAACATTTTTATAAAATCAGCAATTTAAGATTTGTGTGAAAAATTGTGGATTTTAAATTTTAATTATTTTAAGTGTCTTCTATTTTAAAAGCTTAAATTTATTCAATGTTGAATTTTTTTTTGTTGCCTGATATAGTGTAAAGAGGAAGATGCAAGTTCAAATGTAGATACCTTTTTATGACCACAGCTCAGAACTACAGAAGTTAATATTAGTGCACAAAACTTGAAGCGAAGGAAGCATAAAATGTTTTTTGAAGATCTGTTTTTTAAAATAAAATCACGAGAGTTTTGGAAATATATCGATTATTGAATAGAACCTCTAGTTGATGAAGCTAACGAACGTAGGACATTAAAATATTGGCCAACACATCATTATTTTGAAGCTCAAAGGAAATATTTTGATAACAAAATTCTTATTTAATGCACCTTACACATTGGTGGTAAAGTGTTTTCTTCCAAACTTGTGCATTAAGTTTTTGGTAAACACATAAAAAAAAAATCATTTTTTGTGAAAATATTATACCATTAAAAAAAATAAAACACAATCGTTAGTTTTCGATGAATATTTTTCTAGAATTAATTATTGTCTCCCTTGTTAAAAAAATAAGAATAAGACAAAATCTTCATATATCTATTTTTAACACCATTTTAATAGCTCCATTTCAGATATTGCCAACATTTTGAATTCTAAATCCCTATTTACATTAAAAGCAGGTTAATTCTATAATATCATTTCTATGATAAATATAAATAATTCTATAACTTTCTTTATAATAATAGTGGATGTGTCTTTTCAGTTTAAAAATGTACTGTTTCAAATTTTTAAAACTTGTCAATGTGTTAAACTAAGCTAATTTATGTGAATAACAAAGCATTTGTTGTTTTTCTGTATACAAATAATTCAAAAAAGTTTACAGTATTATTAATTTTGTTCATATTTTATCATTTATTTTTATCCTTGGCTTATTATTATGTGAAATAAAACATTTATTATATACAATAGTAATAGTTAAGATAGAAGAAGCTCATTCACTGAAATGTTATTAGTTTAGAAATGAAATCTTTATAGTTTCAAAAGTATTAGATATCTAATATATAAACTATATTTTTAAAATATTGAGAAAATCTTATTTAATTGAAATGATTAAAAAATATAACGTTAGCCAGAAAATTAGTACAAAGTATATGTTAGGCAGGAAAAGATATTCCTTGACTTTAAATAATAGAAAATCTTTTAATACATGGAGGAAAACTATTACAATTGCAGAATTTGAAAAATTCTTTGCAATCAGTGATATCATGCCAAGATTGATTAGATACCGGTTTATAGTGCACACGGATTACTAGTCAACGTACTGGTTTTGAGAAGGTCATAAAAACATTAAGAATCATTACAACTTTTTCGCATTCCATCAACATGGGGCGGGGCAATTCGAAGTGCCCCGTCCTGTTTGCAAGTACCACTTTGGCATTCTTCTTCCAACGATAGCAGCCAAAAAACTTCAAGGGCAGCAGAGAGGACGTATTTGTTTTTGCGAAAAGAATCTATATTTTCCAAATAAGCGTCAATGATTTGCGGTGAATTCTTCAATGCTAAGATTTCATATTCATGATTTAAGAATACCTGGAAATATCTCAATAGTGTTTTGTGGCTTGGAAAATAACGCGGAAAAAAATTATTGAGTAAAAAGGATTAAATCATTTTTCATTTCCAAAATATCTTTCTTTGAATAACCTAAATATTTGATTGGGTGGAAGGCAATTAACGCTCGAATAACATTTTAAAAAAAAAAAAAAAAAAACACATCGATGAAAGATATATTTTAAAAAATTATCCAGAAAAAACAAGAATATGTAAGGACTGCAGTATTCCTGTTTGCTCTATAAATCCCATAAATTGTAAGTTGCTACCTCTAAATTAAGTTACTCAATAAAATGAGCTCGCACATTTTCAAAGTATATACATATAGACTATTTATTTAGTGTATTTAAATAATTACGAGATCAACAAAAATTTGAATATTTAGCCAGAAAGGAATCTATAGTCAGTTTTAATTTGCTCATTAGCTCTAAATCTGTAAATTATATAGCATATGTCTTATAATGTGCCAAAATTCTTATGGAATAACAAGGACAAATAAGAAAAAGGATAAAAACTAATGTAACATATTTTACCTCAAGTCAAACACTTAAATTATGCAATCAAGGTATAATCGAATCAGTTATGCTGAATTTAATTTCAACTTTTTCAAAAACATTTTTAAGCCTATCAATTAACAAATTCTATTTTCTGTTGAAATTTAATGATTTATTTTTTAAGTTAAGCATTATGCAATATTTTTGAAAAATATATATATTATACTGTCCATAAACTAAAAATTTAATTTTTTTTCCTATTAAGTAGGTGCTTTTTTATATCATGCAACTAATAGCAATTTTATCAAGCATCAGTTTTTGAGAAACACTATTACTTCATTTTTGACACAGCTGTTATTGATTTTAATTAAAATGTCGACCATAAAAACGAATGAGTGAATATCATAAGAAAGCAGTATCCATTCTATAACAACAGTGATCAACTTGAGAAGCTTATGTGCACCTGAAAAATCTGTGATTATATTTTGAAATCTTTACGAAAATGGCATTTTTTTGCTAAAATGGAAATTAAATACAAGCACTTTATTTATGCAAAACATGCGAAAGTTTTGTAAACTATATTTCAGTATTAGTTTTGTAAAATATGCCATTGACATTGGGGAGTCCCGTACAAATTGTGAGCATCAGTATATTTTTTCTACCAAGCTAATAGTTGTGCTCTGTCGTTAATATGGAAGCTATCAAAGAAAGATGGGAGTTTTCGTAATTTAGAAGCAGTGCCAAGTAGAAGACTCACAATATTGATTTGCCATACCCAGAGGTAACATATCACCTGGAAGACAATGTGCCCATAACTAATTTAGTATGCCCGTCACCCAACCAAGCCACTGCGACCTTCTGTGTAATTTTTTCGAAGCAGCTAGGTTCTTGGAAGGTCTGCCAAAGAATTGGGTGAAAGTACTTAGTCCTATTATTAGGGATTCTCACAAAAATATTCTCGTGAAAAATCATAAATTTTATGATAAACCTGACTAGCAGGATTTCTTTTAAGAAAATTCTTTTCGTCTGTTTTATAGAAGAATGATCATGGATCCCTAAATAATTCACTTATCAATGAAATACAACATTTAACTGCCCCGCCGTAGTTATGACTAGTTTCAGTTGAAGAAAAGGAGTTGGAAAGTACTGAAATTTCTTTGATTAATCACTTGAAAGAACTTAATATGTCTTATATGTTAAAACATATATTACTTCTTCCCTCTAAAACCTAGTATTGTCTAATAGGTTAAAAAAATTTTTTTGGTTTTGTCGAAATTTAAAGGGTCAAACGTAATTGAAAGTATCTCATTCTTATTTTACTTTTCCAATAAGATAATCTAGAGAAGCATACCTTTATAAATGTCAATAAATTACAAAAAAAATTATTATGTAAATATTCGGTCTCAAATATTTTTTCATAAATGCAATTGCTTATCTAAATTGAAAAATATATTAGTATTGTATTTTGATTTCATTTTTTATTTGACATTTTAACTATTTATAATAAATACCGTGCCAGATTAAATTAAATTAAATTTTTCTGGACAATTCAACTGAAAACACAAAATAATTTATAATATCTATGAGTTGTTCATTACACAACATTTTTTGTAATGCACACCACGCGTGCTTCTAAATAAAACATTATACTTTTTAACTGAAAACATGGGAAGAAATTCAAAGTATTCAAATAAAAAAAATTCGATTTTTTTTCATGTTACCAAACATAGTCATCATTTACATATAATAATGAAGTGTATTAAGCACACAATAATGCATTGATTCTTCCAACTGCCTAATGGAGATGCGGAACTGTGCACACAAATCAATGTGAAAAGCAGAGACATTCCTATGATTCTGTAGAGAAAGAATCAATTCTAAATACATTATTTCGATCCAACATTAGTAATATACTAAGGACGTAAATAATGTATTCACTTCTTGTTCTCGACGACATCAGACTCATTTTTCACTCCCTTAATATATGCACAGATTATCCTATGTTCATTTGAGTACACATAGCTTTATCACATTGGGTAGTTTTTCAAAGCAGCTTTAATTCTATCAATGTTAACCTTCATTAAACTATATTTAGCATGATTATTATACCAATGCAAACATTATTCTCATAAGTTATCTTAAAAACTAATTTTACTGCATAGTTGGAACTAATTATAAAACTTCTTAATATAATATACTTAATTGTAAAATTTCATATACACACTCACACAACGGAGACTTAAATATTTAAAGCTCTTAAAAAAACTTAAAATCAATTATATATAAGAAAATATGAAATTGGAGATTTGATTTGCACAATTTAAATCAGTGAAGGTAAGATTTTTTCGGTTTCTCACTCAACTTTTATTTTTTGCACATGAGCTTGATTAGACTACGACATATGATTTGAAAAATTACTACACGCATCTAAGCCTGAAATCAGAATCGAATCCACCATCTGTCGAACCGAAGGACAGAGTGCTAGCCATTAGATAGCCGATGCGATTATATAGTGATGTGATAGAAAAATTATTCTCGACTAAATATTTTAGTCTTAAGTATGACGTAATCTTGTAATACTGAATCATTTTATGACTTGACTTTAATCAACGTTATAATCAGCTTCACAACATTTTTGTCCATTCATATTTTTCATCGTTTGTTTATAAAAAATTCTATTTACAACGATCAAAATATAAATATATTTCCTACAGATATCTGCTCTTTGTTTACAATCACAAGCTAAATCAAAACCTTCCAATTCATTCAGTTCTATGCAAATAAGTCTAAAATAAAAGCTTTTATCAATTCATTACACATATAAAAGTGCTTTGTGTAAGAATAAAAACAAGGGATTGTTTTGTAGCTTCCTTTTCATCCTCAACTGGCCATCAATCTCTCTTAAACAATAGGAGATAGGGTTAAAAGGAACCGGTAGAAATTCATTCAGGAAGAAATAATACTACGGTGAACGCGTAGTTGTGATTATAAGACAATTTCCTTTACTTTAGAATTTATTTCTGATTGCTAATTTATGACTGCTTTCCACAATGCCCAAACAAAAGAATTTTTCAGCAAATTTCAGATAAATCAAAAGATATCGGTATACACCATAAACCCATGAAATATTATTGTATATAGATATAAAAATATTAAGCGACACGGAAGTTAATTTCAAAGAAGAAACAAAGCAACGAATTAGATATCAGAGGTCAATAATTCGAATAAATGTATTTATTTTTAAAAAGTGTAAATAAATTCTTAAAATAAATATATTTTTTCGAATAAATTTTTCCTTATAAATTTGTTTCAATTGTATTTATTTATCTTGTTTTTAAATTTATAAAGTTAATTAGCTAGTCATAGCACATAGCTAAAACTGTTGAATTATTTATTTATTTTTTAAACATTTATTGCATTTTGACTTCCTTGAAGTCTTGAGCCATATTCACTGGTCGCAAAAGAAAAAACCTCTAAAATTCATATGCATATTAATATACACGTATTGAAAAAAAGTCGAAATATCTCTATTCCAGTTTTTGAAAAATACAAAGAATAGATCCTGTAACCTTTCTTTTTCTTCTTTGAGTTAATTGAATTAGCGTCGAGGAATGACTTATTAATCGAATCGTTGAAGGCTCTCCCTCTAATAATCACAGTATATGGCCTACAGGGGACTCATAGAAAATGGGGCTTATTTACGTGTCGCAAGGGACAAAAATTCGGAAAACTCTTAAGTTACAACCGGATTAGATGTGTATGAAGAGATCGAAATCGTAGTATCCATATTGCATTGTTCAATAGTAGATAGTATCAAACCCGTAGCTATTCACTTCAAAGAACATTACTTTATTATTAACTAATGATAAATCATTAAATCAATTGATCGTTGATATAGGAATAATATACCTCTATGATAATTTTTCTGTGAAAGAATAATTTAATTTCTTAGTAGACTTTTTAAATTTTGGTGGCAAAAAAAATGTAAATACTATTACAAGTTTAAAGTATGATGCCATATGTGACTCATACCAAAGTAGCGCAAATTGTGAAATTATCGGCTGAAGGCCAATCTAATATTAACCAAAATTTATATGATTTATATAATTTACATACTTGATTATATGACTACATATCTACAAACTTTACCTACTTTTTTTTGACAACCACATATTTTGACTTTCAAACTCCTCATGAAAACAAATATGCAATGAAACTGTTTTTTCAGTGAAATTCTGGCCTATCACAATGGTGATCACATTTGTGTGCATCGTAAAGAATGCACATTGACAGAATCTATACTGCATCCTCATATTGTATATATATATATATAATTTGATATGTAATTCACCAGTTACATACGTCCTACAAAACAGGCAATACTATTATTATTGTCATGTTCAAAAAATCAGTGCTTATATATAAATATAGAGAGAGAGTATTTGTATGATTATAATTAAGATGTATTAGAATTTCATTTGTTTTCTCTACTTGAGTCTTTTTGTATTCAAGATAATAACATTCAAAATTTGGTACATCATGTCTAAAAATGTGATCAGGTTCACAGGATTTTTGGGTTTATCAAAAACATGAGTTTCATAATGTACTAAAAATATCCTGTGATTCAAGAATGATCGAGATTCGGCTTTGAATACTATTTGCATACAGTGTACAAGAAAAAAATTATGAATGATTCGAATCTGTAAATATAAGATTATGAAAGCATATTCAGTTTTTTTTCTTTATTAATGCTCAAAATTATGATGATATTATTAATTGCCTATACTGCTACTTCACTGACTGATATTTATTTTACTTTTCAGATGCCGCTAAGGACTATAAACTAGTGTGCTACTATGCCAACTGGTCCATCTATCGTCCTGGTTTCGCCAAATTCACACCTGAAAACATTAATCCATTTCTTTGCACTCACCTCATCTACGCATTTGTTGGCATGAACAAAAATTATGAGCTGAAGCCATTTGATTCATACAATGACATTCAACTAGGTACAAATTTCTTTTTTGTTTTTTAGGCACCTTCTATTACCTAACTTATCATAGTATCTCACATATTCATTTTCTGCAGTCTCTTATTAAAAGTTATTTAAAATATAATTTAATTACTTGCAAAATATCACTGAAGATTTTTTCTACTGTGAAAACTACTCACTTTGTTCTGCTTTTAAAACTCTGTATTTAAAAGTTATAGGTTTTTGAAATTATTTTGAAAACACTATTTGAATACATAATTTGCTACTTTTTCAAAGATATTCCAGCTAAAAGACTGATTTTTTTATAAGGTATAGAAACATAAATAAGAAAAAAGTGTATAAATAAATTTATTTTTTATTAATTTCTCCACTATTTATTTTAAACCATTAAGTTTGCTAATCGATATTCCTTCACGAGTTTCATATTTTAAATTTTTTTTTTTATTTCTGATTAATAAATTTAACATTTACTTTTTACTATGAAAATATTATACCCTCTATAAATAAAAATTTTTTACAGGAATTTTTTATGCATGGCAAGAATAATTTAACAATAATTTCTTTGACAAATTATGAATTAATAAATTTTGTGTAAAAGTAAATGCATTTGGTTTATCTTTACTGTCACGAAAATTTCCAAATTAATAACGAACTTATTTTTGGCGGAATGAAATTTATAAGAGTAGTCCGATACGATTAAGTATGCAGGTCAATAAAATGCTGCAAAATCTTATTGACTACCTGTCAATCAATGTTTTAAGGCAATTCATTTGAAAGATGACATTATATCAAATTTCAAAAATGTGGTTTTTACCATTATAAATGTATTGAGCACAACATGCATAAATGAACCTTAGATGTTCATTCGTTCTGAATATCCATACTTTGATAAAATATTTTGATTTGATATATATCCATACTTTGATAAGACAGCACTCAGAAGAGACACTCGGTATACGGTTGCTGAATCTTCAGACATTTCAGAAACACATAGCAGAAGAGAAGCTTATGGACAAAACCTAATCTGGTCTTGAAGAATCAGAGCGTTCTGTGTCTTGTCGGTGACACACCTCTGCTGCGATTCAAACACTATCTTTTGAATTGGTCACACTTAAATACTCAGCTATATTTGAGAATATAAAAACGGAGCAATTGAGATAAATATTTCATTGCTCATATGGTAAGTTTGGGTTTCTTCCTTAGAAGATAAATTACTTTTATTTGATTTCAGTCAATGTTCAACAATGAAAGGCAAACGTCATGTTTTGCTCTAAAAATATATTCATTTCGTCAAATCGATGATTTAAGGTATTTTAACATCCCAATGGTATAGAATTCAAATAACCAACAAATTAAAAAATGTTTGGTTAAAAATGTGATTCAATGTAATTTTCTCCTTATTTAAATAAATTTTACGATACTCCCCTTATATATATTATAGAGATATTTATTTTATTTAAATTCAAATTTGTTGTTTGTCTATTATACAATATTTTGAATTAAACAGTGTGTTATATGCATTTAAAGCTAAACTCGATATTTTGATATTTTTAAAATTAATTCAATATCTAATTCTTCTTTGGAATATTATATTTTTTAATAACGAATATGAAACAAAATGTGTGTAAATAGAAACAAAAAATCTAAAAGTGTATTGAGTAAATATCACATTTACTGGGTAAAAGTTAACATCTATCGATAAATTTTGAATCCATAAAAATTTGAATATAAAATTTAAAATCATACGTTTAAATTTAATTTTTTTTTCATGGTTACGACTAATCTGTCAAAGAAGAAATAATTTTATATTTTAATAGACTTTTGACTGAAGTACAGAATCTGATTCCCATGTAATTCAGTGAATTGAATTTGTCATTTAAAGTTTGTCAGTCTGTCTTTCGAAAAGAAACAATACCACAAAAATTAAGATACTTTCAGAAAGATAGGAGGAGGGAGATTGAATTTTATGTTTCTGATTTCAGAAACACCAAGGGTTTCTTTGATGTCCCATAGCTTATAGATGACAGCTGTAGTTCAGTATTTTTAATAACACAGAGAGGATTGTCTTGTGGGAACATTTTTCTAAAAACTAGGTCGTTTTTATATTTATTAAGATTTTATATTTATTAAGAGATGGAATCGAGGTGACACGCAGCACTGCTCAAACGGATGCTCAGTGTTGTAAGCAGAAACTGAATTCCATTGAATACTGTTCCAAAGTGGTTTCTAAGATCTTTTCCAAAGATTAGTGTATGAACCAGACTGTTTTCAGCAAACTGAACGGAATTCAAAATTTTTATTTGTTTATCGACCTACGTTTTGTAGATGAAAACTAATTTGATCGAGAAGTACAATTTTAAACAGAGATTTCCAACCTACGCAAATATCCCCATCAGAGATAGGAATCGAAGAAACGAACTTAAGAAATGAAGAACAGTAAAAGTAGAAGTCCCGGATTCAAGTGATTAGTGTCTAATAGAGAATCTCTAACGTAAATAATCTCATGACCGAGAACTTTTCAAATTTCAATCACTTATTTGTATCACATGAATATTACTATATTAAGAAAATATAATATATTTTAAATTGTAAATATTTAAATATTGTAAATGCATTAAACTTTTAAGAATAAACTGTTTTTTGATAAACGATTGTAAGAAATGCATAATTAAGTATATGGAAGCTGATATTTTTGCTTTGCAACAACTTATTGTTCTGGGGGATTCTTATTCATTGTCTTGTGTATCACTGTATATTGTCTTGGGCAATACAATATTTTTTGATGGAAAACTATTTAATAATTTTTTGAAATATTAAAATATGTATTACAAAGAAATTATTAAAGTTTCACTCAGATTAGAGATTTTGAAAATATAACTAAACAGCTTATGTGTGTGTGTTTGAAAACAACCTAATATCAAATATTTATTTTAAACCATTCAGTTAAATAAAATTAAAAATAATTCTCAATTAAATTAAATTTAAATTTCTCACAAACTGAGATTGAAACATTAAGGTCACTCATCATTAACTATTTGAAGAAGAATTTTTTTTCTTATTACAATCAGGCTTTAACAAAAGTACATGAAGGATCGGGAAGTTTTTTTTATATTAAATGCTCATAAAGCTAAAATTAAAAGTTTATTTAACTATTGTGATTGTTTGCCGCACGATGCTGGTCATTTACTTAGCTGGCAACTAAATGGCGAGCTGACCATTAATTTAATAGTTCTTGGATTCAAGTTTTATCTTGGGTACAGATGTTTCTAGTGATCCGGAACATATACTTTAAATGTAGTTCCTTCTCATGTGTAAAAAATAATCGTGCAGTGAACGATAAACTAAACTAAGGTAGTATTTTGGGCATCCAAATTCTCTGTCTGAGTCACACCTATTACTTGCTAAACTGTATGAAATTTCGAAACAAATATTGGACATGGATTTGTATAGGATTCAACTCATAAATAAGTACTTTGGGAAAATTCAGAAAAATTAAATGAACCAAAAATAGAGTGCTTCGATTTGAGAAGAGATTAATTTGGGAGATGGAAGCAAAGCTAACTTCACAAACACAGTTATGTGATTATTGAATCTTTTTTTCACAAATAATAATTTATGACTAATTATTAGAAAATAACATGAGCTTAATCATCAATTATAACTCAAGGAATGTTACAATTGTAACTCAACAGAAATGTGTAAGATTTTACATACTGACAGCCTCAGAAATAATAGGACTTACTATCAAAGTTTCCTCAAAAATAATACGACTTACTACCAAATAACTAGAAAATTTTAACTACAAGTAATTAAAGAATTCAAGTTTGATTTCTCCTATAATTTTATTTAATCTCTTCAGGAAATTACGAGAAATTTGTGAATTTGAAGAATTATAACCCGAAGCTGAAAACGATGATTGCAATTGGTGGATGGAATGAAGGATCAAAGAGGTGAGAGTGATTTTGTTGTATGTAATTTATCGTGATGAATAATTTTCTTTTTTTTTTTTTTTTTTTTTTTTTTTTTAATTTTTGAAAAATTTTTTTTTTTTTTTTTTTTTTTTTTTTTTTTTTTCAAACTTGGAATAAATCTTTGAATCATTTACATAAGGTTTTAGCTTCAGAAAATTCAAAGAAAAATAACTTCCCTTAAACCATGATACTGAGAAAACAGGTTTTTCATAACACCTAACATTAATCAACATAAAGCATTAATGTCACGTTCGCAGTGTGTTGGGGATACTGATTAAAACTGAATCTTCATTAAAATAGTGACTAGTTTACTCACGAAATGCGTTTAGATTAAGGTTTTATTGTGATTAATTTTTAGCATGATCAGACTTTAATTCATATGGTAAGATTAACATGGGAAAATGCCATTTACTTTGACAAGAAAAATATGTAACGATAATTAACTTAGTACAATGGAATAATGTTTATAAAAAAACCTTTATAAGAAACTTCGAAGACGTAAGAACTTACAACAATCTATAATTCTGTGCTAGTTAAATTCTCTCACTCCCTTATGCATCTGATTTTTTAGATCTAAAAGTCTAGAAACATAATATTTAGTTTTGATGAAATAATAAATTTTTAGAACTTCATTACTCATTAAGTTGATATTAGTTAAAATCTCTCTGTTACCATTACTTTCAGACATAAAAAGCTTACGTAGTTGAAATTTGGGACAATATTATCTTTCTTGTGTTTCACCTGTTGAATAATGAGATGTTGTGTTTTTAAAAGTACATCTGCTAGTTGGGTGCGTAGGAGTTGATGTTTCTTTTCCCTAGCAACTTGTGAATAAAGCTTGTTATCTATAAAAAGCTCTATCAGGAGAAAACACATTGCAGATGTAATATTCACAAATACCTTAAAATATTCTTAAGACAATTTAACTGATTTTTATATAACTTCAATTAATGATTTGAGAGTGTAATCATTATGAGAATATATGTATTTAATGAGTATTTCAAAGTGTTCTTTAAAATAAAACTCACATTATTTTTATTTTTAAAAGTTCAGAAAATCTAAAATATAGTGTTTAAACTTACCTAGTGGCATTTATGGCTTCTATTTTTACAAGCATTTCTCAGTATTTTAAAACTAAATCATTGTATGATTAATTATGATTCAAAGCCCTATTTCTTCATTTGTTTCTACATTGAAAAAGTTTTCGAGTGTTGAAATTTCACATATAAATTAGTTTTAGTCTTCAGAAGTTTTCGAAAACAATATTTTAAGGAATTTATCTTATAATTTATTTACATTGGATTTAAATCAAAATATAGTAATCTGTGATTTTTCAACTGTTTCTTTTTAAATACTCTAGTAAATAAAATATTTTACAAAACGAAAATGCATTGGAATACTTGTTCGTCTTATATTATCTTTTTTAAAAAGTGAAAATTTCATATTTGCAATTGTTCTACAGGATTTAAACTCCCATTTAAATGTACAATTTTCTTTACTATAATTCAAATCCTTTTTGATGAATATCAATAAAAAGCTCACCCTTCAAAACTTATGTGACGCAATGATAAATTCATCTTCATCTAATTTACGAAAACATGAGGGACTAAAGATTTTATAATTCATTGGATTTTCAATTTAAGCACAGCCAGTAGAAACTAGCTCCTTTTTTTTTGTTCATTATGATAGTTCTTTTCATGAAATTATCACATTTTTTTTAGTGTCCTATAATAAAGCTCAATATGAGAATACTACCAATATTGTACATTAGACAACATATAGGATAATCAACTTATCGTTGTCTTACAAAATATACAAAGGATCTTCTGAAGAATCTGAAATATAGACGTATGATATTTGCTCAATTCCCACTAAGCCCATTGGCAGTTAAGTTCAACAAGCCACAGATGAAATATTGCTTTATTTCCAACCTGAGATAGCTCAGAATGTTAATGATCTTTAGGACATTTGCTACCATACCATGCATGTCTTCATTATTCATTGTGTGATTATACCATGTGTAATTACAGCATCGCCACATGTCTTTCTCAACGTCTGTTGGCAGTGTATCGCATTATTGCTCATGCAATGTTGATATTTATTTAACAATATTCTAACTTCATAAAATTAATGTTAAGGAATTTTTTCTTGGCTCCAAACTTTAAGACATCTTAGATTACTATAAGTAGTAAAAGTCACTACTTAAGCATGTCCCTTCAACTGTATGACTTCTATTAATTTAAAATATGCTTCTTATAAGTAAACTTCAAAAAACAGTTGTAGCTATATTTCAAAGGGGGACAAAAGAAAAAGTTAGGTATTTATACAATACAATTTAATTATATTATAGAATTCTGTTCTAATCACAAAAACTGAGTTCGTTGTATTATTTTATATCAGGTTTTCGAAACTAGTCGAGTCGAGTTCCAGCCGCCAGCGTTTTGTCCAGAGCGCTGTGAGCTTCATGAGGAAACATGGATTTGATGGTCTGGATCTGGACTGGGAGTATCCGGGCTCCAGAGATGGCGCTCAAGATGGAGACAAAGAAGGTTATGCGAAACTAGTCAAGGTAAACATCTATTAAAACCAGAGGCTAATATTGGATTCCTTTTATTTAATAAACAGTAATTCTTACTTGATGCTGGATAAGGAAAATAACTTACGAATATTTCATCCACAGATAAATTTTAACCAAGAAATAATTTAGAATAGCCTTTTTCCTTAAAAAAAATTTAATACCGAATACTTCTTGTTTATTAAATAAACTTTTTATTTTTTTCGATTTTCTAAGCTTAACTTTAAAATTTTCAACGATGAATCAGTTCAACTGTAATCATTGTTATTTATCTACACCAGTTTATTTATAATTATGATTCTTTTATTAGCAAAAGCTTCTTCAGTAATTTTGAAATTAAAAAACGAAAATTACAAGTAAAGGTATCATTTTGTCATTTCTTTATCAGATCCAAAATTTAAAAAGAGAAATGATATTTAGAAAGGACTCTTTCCCTCGTTTTAAAAGCTCGATTGTTTCATTAATTTTAAGGCAAACATTTTATAAAATGTACAGATTAACGAGATTTCCCCAGCATAATAGCATTATTTCATGACTGAAAGAAATATTTGAAAGATTTAATATTCCATCCACCAAAAATGGTACAAGGCAATTATTATGCAAATAAGATATAATAAAGTGGACTCTTAAATAACAATGGGAAATGGCTCATTTCATGATTTATAGATTTTGAATATGTATTTCTTAAAATAAGTTAACATAAAAATATGAATGTATTATCTCTATAAAAATTTATAATCTTGCATTCAAATATATTACTTTCTGAAAAAAAATGATTTTTTTTATCTCTAATTATGAAGAAATAATTATGATATTTTAATCTCTAATTGAGATACTACTAGAAAATATTTTAATATTTAAATTGCATTCGTAAGTTCAATTTTTTCAATATAATTTGAATACATTGAAAAACATCTTTTGTGACAAATTAAAAGTAATAAGGTCTTTTATTTAATGATTTTAGAGTTATTTAGTGAGTTTAAAAAATTTGCTAGAAATATACATTTTATATCAACAACAGTTCAACGTTTGTATTTCATATCCATGCAGACTTTATTCTTTAATTTTTGTAAAGTAAATGTATGAAATTTTCTTATATACTTAAATCAGATAATACCTCTAACATTAAATGAAAAACTATACAACTATAATCAGAAATGTATAGTTAAAAACAATACCGAAACAACTTATTGATAATGTTCATAACATTCTCGTAAATTGTTCCGAATATATTCTTGCAAAAAGAAAACATAATGCTTTTATTTTGATAATTTTCAAGTTTTTTCTTGCTTAAATGCATTTTATTGTTCATGTTGAAATGACGGGAATATAAAAATTATAAAGTATTATTCATCCTAACGCACAATCAACAGCAATTTTAAAATTTTAATAATTTTGGTGAACCCGCCATGTTCTTGTCATGATCAACGTGACGTGAAACATTCACCAAAACATACTTTGATAAATGTTTCACGTCATAACATAAAACAAAAATTTTAATATTTTTTTATCAAACTTTTTTGAAAACTTTGATTGAGTTTTTATTTAATCGATATAATGGCACACAATATGGCATAATATCGATACATTATCTAGTAATGCAATAACACAACATCCAGTATAATAACAGTTATAACTTTACTTTTTCTGCTGTTAATATTTTTTCTTGTCTTATACTTTTTAGGAACTTCGTGAAGCCTTTGATTCGGAGAATGTTCCTGGCGGAAAGTCGAGGTTGCTTTTAACAATGGCCGTTCCAGCCGGCCAGCAATACATTGACAAAGGCTACGACATTCCTTCCTTATCGAAGTAAGTACTAAATATTACATATTTTTTTGAGCTGATGATTATCGATCCGAAACTACATAATTTTTCCATGCAGGAATCTGGATTTTTTCAACATGCTCACATATGATTACCACACGTCTCACGAACCTGTTGCAAACCACCACGCGCCTCTGCGCGAAATGCCGGGTCTTGAAGAATGGCATCCTGATAGACTATTGAATATCGTTAAGTAACGATTTTTTTCTTTTGAATGAAATATTTTAATTAATCAAATTTTAATGGTCTTGCCACCAAACTCTATAATAATATAATATACCTGCAAATACCCTAATACCGGCAAATTCATATTACGTGTTGATAATAATGATGGTTGAAAAGAAAGTGATATTAATCCTGCTGTTAATTCGTGTAGATTAGGAATATATGAATAACTACAGATGTAAATAAATAACATAACTATTAAAAATAATTCTTTAATCTACTAGCACGTACCAAATTATTAACTCACTTCAAATATTGAGTGCCATAAAGTCTAAAAATTTTATATGCTAAAAGATATCTTTAATAATTCCTTTGCGAGGATTCCAAGTTTATAGAAAAACGAGCGCTCTAGTTATATTCTTTTAAACAAAGGCAAAGTCTGAAGATGATTTCTCTTATGTTCAAACTGAACAGGAGCATTTAAAATAGAATAACTCAAAATTTCGACGTTCGACTTTAGAACTTTTGACGCTAAATGATTTTTTCCGAATATAAAAGCTGCTCGAAGAAAACGTACTGTCTTGTAAGACGCATATCTGAAAGCTTTGACATCATGAATTTAAGAAGGAACTAATTTTACAGAATATTGCAGTATAACACTCACTGCCGCGTGTGAAAGTTTTATTCGTACAATAAAAATGGGAAATAGCAAAATATGCTTATTAACCCCACTATCTAAGATTTATACATCATTTAGAAGTAAAAAAAAAAAAAAAAAAAAAAAAAAAAAAAAAAAAAAAACCAAGTTCCTTTGAGCAAGAGTGTTCTTTCACAAATAAAGAAAAAATACTTAACTATAATTGTCCATTGTATTCCAGATACATGGCAAAAATGTATTGGCATGAAAATAATTAGAATAGGAGAAATATTGAAATTTTTACTGAAAAAAGAGAAATATATAGTAGATAATATTACATATGTTGTCATTATTTTTTTTCCTATTCTCATACAAAATAAATATTCATTGATCAGGGAAAACTCCATTTTGATCTGACTGCTATAAAAAGTTGATTTGTGCAACCAGTGATTGTTAAATAAAGAACTTAGTACTTTCTAACAAAGTATACTTTGAAAGCAAAGATAAATTGTTCCATGTTAGTTCCTAATACTTTGCTTATATATTTCATGAAGACATAACATAAATCATTTATATCTTCATCTACATTTTAGTGAAGATTAAAACAGCATTTGATTCAAACATTAAAAATGCTTTTAATTTTAAAAGCACTTATACAAATATGTAATTACAATTAAAAAAATTTTTAAAGCATGCAGATATTTAATATAGATATAAAAGTATTTAAATACATTATATAAACGAATGTATATTAATTTTATCTATCGTGAATAATTAATTTTATTTCACAAATGTATTTTTAAACTGACATGTAAGACCATTCATCTTTTTCGCCAACTCAATTCATCAAAACCAACTTTCTTTTCATCAATATTTACTTTTAAGAACTTTTGTAAAGTAAAATCAGAACTCTAAGAAGAAAAATTCGCTTACATCGACTTTCATTGCAATAATAATAATAATAAAAATAAATAAATAAAATATAAAACTAAAAACTATAATTTAGGGAGTGGTTTATTGATATAGTAGGGTTGAGATCCTTTATATAATATTGGACTTTTGAACAAATTTTTCTGTTGCGATAATTCAAAATCTCACATTTTTTAAACATATGATACTTAGAAATACAATGTCGTATAAATGTTGCATATAAGAGTTCTAATCAACAGTTAACTAAACCAATAAATTTTATGCCGACTATTCCTATATTTATGAATTTTCTTGGTTCTGTTCATCTTACTGAATTTCCCTTCAGGAATGGACGGTGAAGTACTACTTAAAGAAAGGCGCCGACCCCAAGAAACTAGTGGTAGGAATTCCGACCTACGGGCGATCCTACACTCTCTCTGATCCAGATGAGACAGACATCGGAGCTCCGGCCGAAGGTCCTGGTGAAAAGGGCGATGCCACCAGAGAGAAAGGCTATTTAGCTTATTACGAAGTAAAGTGTTCATTGATTTTCTAATCAAATAACTTAACAATACAGCTTCTTAATATATGACCTTTCTTTACACACAAACAACTGTTAAATATAAATGTGTTGAATGGAATACAATGAGAATTTCTAAAAAATTGAAACATTTTAATAACTTAGTATCACATTCAGTTGAATATATTAGACAGGGAAAAATGTTAATGCAGAATAAAATTGCACTATTTGTGTAATTGCATATTTGAAGAAAAACTAAAAGAATAGCGTTTCTAGTTTAACATACATTTCTACAAAAAATATTACGAAAATTTAATTTACTTATTTAAACTTTTTTTTTTCCATCATTTGAAGAAAAAAAATGTATTTAGATTTTGTATGATTTTACAAAAATTGCATTTTATTAAAATAATTTGATTTTTCTCTGAAACATAGAATTTGAAAATTCTCGAAAATTTCTTAAATATGCCTTTTTTTTGTGTGCCACCTTATTTATTTTAATGTGTTCCTCCAAATTTTAGAAATGCATATAGAAGAAATTATATTGCTATTTTTATTATTATATAAACTAAATACAACTCATAACATCGTCCTTTGCATTCAGAATATTACGACATAGAATTAATTTCTTACGCAATTTGCATTATATAGCCGAAGAAAAAATTATGAAACAAAAATATTCTATCCTATTTATGTATGCATAACAAATCATTTTTTTTCAAATGGTCCTATATTATCAAATGTCAAATTTTCTTTTAATCGCATATTTTGACTTCTCTTTATTGAATTTTCTGAAAAATACATTAAATTTAGTTCAAAATTTTGCATGATGTAACAAAGAAACGTGAGATTTTAAAATAAAATTGTATAGTTTCATAAATATTAGATTGGGGAAAAAGAAATCCATTATTTTTACGTGAACTTTTTGTAACTGCTTTCAGATTCGCTTTGTAAAAAGGTTTAAAACAGTTTTCATGTAGATTTTTAGGTCTTGTGCCCTAAAAATCTACATGAAAACTCCCGCTATCTTTTTCGCCGTAACAAGAGAAAAACGAAAATGTATCGAATTTTCTGTTTGTCGTCTTCCATTTTTGAAACCTTGTACTCGTAACTGAATTAATCAAACAAAAAACCGCAAGAGGATATTTTAATGTCAAATGTCACCTTTCCAACGAGCATAAATCTGAAATTGTTTGATAGATACCTCACGAGTTGGCGATCACTACAGACGTCTACCGAAAAAATAATGGATTACTTTTTCCCCAACCTAATAAATATGCGATTCAAACATAATTGTATACAGAAAATGTACATTGTCTATATGATGAATTAACGTTAAGCAAAACATTTTTTTGAAAATATCACTATTTTTTATTGTTATTTAATTATTATCAAATTTTTTTTTCAAAAATTATATTTGCTTCAGCTTTAAAATAGTTTAAATAAAAATAGTTTTAAAATAAAAATAGTTTTTTACAAGTTTTCATGATCAAAACGAGATTAAACATTATAATTTTTATTTAATTTATTTCCTTTTATAGATTTGTGATCAAATTTTAGTTGAAAAAATAACTAAAAACATGATTTTTTTGTATTCATAGAAGATTTCGTTAAATATTTCGTACATTGACCAAAATATTGAAATCGAAATATTTAGGAAGTTAACTGCTTTTTTTTTTTTTTTTTTTTTTTTTTTTTGTTCTATAATCATTTTGTACTTACGATGGATAATTCAATTGAAACATACATTTTAAAGAAGATTCTAAATGGCTAGAAATATCCATTCTCTGAATTGAGAATCAAACTTAAGGACTGTTGAGATAAATACTAAAAAGTTAACTATTCAGTTGCTAGTTCTCTATCAGATTATCTACAACTGCACACGAGAACTAGATCTCTAATAAATAACAATTATGTATGAATAATACATGGCCCATATTCATCCAGAATCAGGAATAAAGCTTATGGAAACATTTTATAATTTATGACACACATATTAACTAGCATCCAATTTATAGCTTTTACATGTTGATAATTTGTAACGGCTTCTGCGGGCCATTTAAATATCGAATTAATATATTCTTTTACTATTCTAGCATTTGCTTGTGTGATAAATCATTTGACATTAAATAAAATGGACATACTCAAATGTGCCTATTTAATTTATTTTAAAGTATTTTTTAACATTAAATTATGAAAAAAACTAGAATATGGTAATATTCCATATTTTTGATAAATAAAATTCGGTTGCAAAAACTTTGAAATATTTTATATCATGCAAATTATTTTACTTTTATATTTAAATATGAATTTCTGACCTAAAACAGAAATTATGATAGCGACAAATTTCTATCAAAGTATCTACGTGTAATTCACAAAAATCATCAATTCAGAAAAACTCGTAAATATATAGAGATTATATAAGATTTTACCCTCATAAAAATTCTATGTTATTTATTTATTTATTTTACGAAAGTTTACATCTTCAGATTCTAAATGAAATCAGTAATTTTTGAAATCTTTTTTAAATCTAATCATAACATTACTTACAATTTCAGATCTGTCAAAAGATCCAGGAGGAAGATTGGGAACTGGAAGCTCCGTATTCAAATTTAATGGGACCTTTTGCATACAAAGATAACCAATGGGTTGGATTTGATGACGAAGATATAATCATAGAAAAGGTAGGCAAAATAAATTCATGTAATATTTTGAAACTGGAGAAATTTAGTTTTTGCAATCATTTATTTCGATTTATTTTTTTGTAACTTACGATTGATATGCTTTTCAAAATATAATTTCATAATTATTTTTCATTATAAACAAAGCTTAAATACGTAATAATTTAATATGTTAATACATGATATATTGACTATGTATAGTTTTTATAAAATCAAAATCGTAGTATCAAGTTTCCTATTTATCTAAGATTGTATAACTATAAAATAAACAAACTAAAAGCAATTTGTTTATGTAATCTTTGGAAAAAATTCTTTGTTCGGAGAAGATAGATTTTTTGCAGAATTCTTGTTTATAGCAAATTTTAAGATCATATACATTTAGATTTTGGAACTGATTTGTATAAAAACTTCCACTGATACATCCTGCGATAGTTGTTAAAAAAAGTTCCTAGCTCTTTCTAATTGAAAAAGCAAACACTTCCAACTTTAGCTCATTGTAAGCTGATTTGAAATATTTATTGAGACATTAGCTATTAATGTCAGAATAATCCCAATTTTGCATGAGTTTTTTTTTCACCATTCATCACTTTAATTTCTGGCTACACAAATTACTTTAGATTGAAAATGTAAAATGGAAGCCAAATCTTTATGGAAGATGGCTTAAATGTTCTCGAAAATTGTGATTTAAAGTAATTATACCTTTTTATGTATAATTGCAGAATGAAGCAAATTTTGAAAATATATTAGCAGTTCTGTTTTGTGGATGGAAGAAATTGGTTTGGTATTTTGTTTTATACTAAAAAGGAATGGCTGCATCTAAGCGAATTTATAATTTTATGTGCAAAAGGCATGAGATAGTAATATATATATATATATATATATTTACAAAAATTGCACAGTTGGTAAAATGGCACAGACAGGTATAAGATTATCAGAGCATAATAAGTAAAAATAATTTAAGCATAAAGATTTAGAAAAATTGAAGAGTGAATTTTAATTTATAAGCACTGAAAAATATTTTGTGGTGTTGACCTGTACAGAACAATTGAAAGCATATAGCAATGTTATGGGTGGATTAGTGTAATTGGTGAATTAGTGTAAAAGAATAGCGTAGAAAGCTCGTTAACATAAAATTAATTTAAATCAAAATAATGTTGCATTTCTTTAAATTTTAAAAATGAGAAAACTATTCTAAAAAAAAAAAAAAAAATTATCTGTACTTTTTTTATTTTGTAGGATTTTGCTCCAAAAAAGTTTTCTAAATATTCATCCTCATGAAAACCTGAAAATATATATATATGTGTGTAAAAAAAATTATAATCTCGTGTAAAATAATATAATCTAAAAATACATTCTCAAACATTAATCGGAAGATGGATTAAATGAAATGGAAAGATTTAATGAAATTGAAAATTTTAAAAGATAGTTCCCGTGAGAGATTAATAGTTAAAATTTTAATTCCTATATGTATAAACTTAAAAACTGATTGTATATGGTGGTTTCAAAATTTTCTGAATTCATTTAAAAATATTCAGGATCTGCCATTAAAAAACTCTTGTACGTTTTAGTTATTTGTATATACATATATATAATACGTAAATTGAAAATCTCTTCTGGTAATCTTAACACGTATTTAGTTTTAAGAATAAAAATTTTTTTTAATTTTTTTGCAGGTAAAATTTATCGTAAAAGAAGGCTTAGGAGGAGGAATGGTTTGGACCCTAGATAATGATGATTTCAGAGGGAAATGCTATGGTGAACAAAGCCCGCTTATTAATACTTTAAAATCAGCTTTGGAAGAAGGAACAGCACTTTTATCACAGACAACAGTAAGTACTGCTGCACCTAAACCATCAACTTCAAAAGCGACAAGACGCCAACAAGTTGCAAAAACAACTAAATCTGCAAAACCAACCACACCAGCAACATTCACCACTCCAGATCCCGGTCCAGCTTTTGAATGCGAAGATGAAGGATTTTTCAATAATCCAGTAGATTGTAAAAAATATTTCTGGTGCTTAGACAGTGGGCCGTCTAATCTGGGTTTGGTAGCTCACTCCTTCACTTGTCCTTCAGGGCTTTACTTCAATAAACAACGAGATTCTTGCGATTATGCTGCAAATGTGGTTTGTAGAGTGAAGAAAACTACAACAACAAGTACTACTCCAAAACCAAGACCACGGCCACGTACAAGGAAAACCACAACCACGACAACTACTACAACGCGAAAACCGAAACGAAAGGAAAAAATCAAGCCAGTGCAAAATGATTTGGATGCACTGAAACTTTCAATTGATGGAGCTAATGGTCAAAACATCATGGAACTTCTGCAACTGTTGCAACAGTTAGGTGTAAATCAAATTCAAGATAAGCTCCATGGAAGGGAATCCGTGGAAGCGACTTCAACAATTAATCCAACATTACCTCAGTATCGAACACCAAATAGAAGACGACCCACCACTGAAGAAACACCACAGCAGGGAGATTTATTTAACCAATATGCAAAACCAGTAAGATCAGCTGCCAAAAGTGATGAAAATGAAGGGCCACATATTAGTACTGTGAGGCCAAGAGGGCCCCAATTCCACAACTCTGAAGTCAACGAGGAAGATATTGATGATGAGGACGAGGAAGACGAACATCCAGTAACTTCTCCAGCTGAAGACACTAAAAGCGGTGGTTTTGAGTTTCCTTTCGTGTATCAGACGCCCAGCAGACGAAGACCCGTACCTACAGTGGAAGTGGAAGAAGTTCTCGAAGATTACGACGACATAACGACCCTGAAACCCAAACCAAAACCAACTCCTTCTACTAGACGAGTAGTAATTAAAGTGAGACCGATTCCTGGTGAGAGTAACAGTAGCAGAAATCCTCCAGGTACGTTACTTATTTCACCTAATTCGAATGACAGTCGAGAAAATAGAAGAAATAAATATGTTTTAGCTCAAACAGTTGGGGTTCGACGGGTAGCAAGGCCCAACGTTCTAGACGAAACTACAACGAAGGAAGCCTCAACTAAACCACCTCGAAGGGCAAAACCAGCCACTCGAGCTCCATCAATACGAACGACACAAACAGCAAGATATAGAGGACCACCATCACCCAAAGAATTAGTAAGTAGTTAATTAAATACATATATAAAGGTTGAGTAAATGTTCCTATAAAATATTAAGTGTATCTAAAAAGTGCAGGTAAATAAGTGATATGGCTGATAAAAAAAATGTATTGCTAAAGAATTCTAACAAAAGAATATGCACTTTAAAGGACAATATATTTTAAACTAAAGAAATAGATTTAACGTATTAATTGTCACTGAATGTTGAGTATTATAAGAATACTATTTTGGTTTTCTCTAATTAATCAGAAGGTATATTGTTCTAAGACAATACATTTAAGCAATATTAAATTCATTTCAAAATTAATTTTTTTTAATAAAATGGAGTTTGAATGTTCTTAATGTTCACATATGCCGATGAATGCGAAGGTTTTTTAAGATGTTTTCGTTGATATGCTTTATTTTTTTAAATAATCTAAACCAAGTCTAATAATTAGAATATTTGAATATAATGAATGTGAAATATTTGATTATATTTTGTATTAGCTAATTTTTCCATAATTTATTTTTTTATAGAAAATTAGGAATTTTATTTTCGACTTAGTAACATTTATTATCATGTTATAAATCATGTGACAAAAAGAGACATTATATGAATTAAAAACTTTCTTTTTACTCGGAAATTTTCGAGAAACAATTGACACAAAACAGGACATATTTTGAAAAACTGCTTTAAACTTTCTTTCAATGACTTCATTTAATAAAGACAAGGGAATATTAACCAGCAAATATCTCGATATCAGTACCATCAATTGCGCAATCTATAAATAAATTAGTCATACATTATTTCGGTTCATATAATTGATGTTAGATGTAATTATGACCACAAAATGAGATATAACTTAATTTGAAAAAAATATTATTGGAGCAAGAAGCATTCTGTTTCAAAAATTCAACTTTCTTTGGTATAATACAAATAATTTATTGAGAGTGTATAGTTTTAGGGGCGTTACCATTCAATTGGATAATGCAACAGCCAACTCATAATAATAGTGTCGACTTGATGACTCAGACTAGGGATGGCTATACAAAGTAAAATTAATGCAATATTGATAATCAATGCGGCAAATCGGTTTATGGGAAGGTTTATGTTCAACAATCGGAACATCCTAAGCAGCCATTCACTTATTTCATTTAAGCGATTTTTGAACGAAACGAAATTTTCTTAAGATAACAATAGACTTAAATCGTTCGCGATTAAGTTAGCAATACCACGGATTGATTAGAATAATTAGATATCCCGACAAAATTCCCTTAGGACTTATATGTGATAAGGCGTAAATAAGTTTGTATAAAAATTTTTGTTCTAACGAAGCTTTTGCAAATTTAAGCATCTGTAGCGGGAGACAGAACATTTTTCAGATTTCTGACGACTTATTGAATTAAGTTTATTTCAAATTATCTAACTTGCTAGAAGAAAATGGACATATCACATGATATACACACTAAGTATGGATTTATATTAAGAGGGCAAGTATCACACAAATGATTTCTTTCTCTATTAGATATTTAAAATGTATACTAATTTTACTCTAAACTTCTTAAACCAAATAACCCTCGAAGAAATAAAATATAAAAAAATAATTTTTCTATAAATTACAAGAACTTGTACCATAAAATAAAACTTTTAAGGCCACAGTTTGATTAAAAACAATTCTAAAACTTAGCTCATTGTGTAGGCAGTTTTTTACCTTTCATGAAATTGGATATAAATATAAAATGGAATATATTTTTGAAGACATAAAAATAATATGTTACTACGTAATTTAAAGAAAATAAAATATATTTCAAGTAATGATAACATAGAAACAATATTAATCAATTATTTAAGGTCAGACTCCATGATACATTCAAGCCTGCCTATTAAATTCATGTTAAGGTTTTAATCGAAAGGAAAAATTTTCTTACCCCTACACGAAAACTACAAGTAGTTTCACTTTTTCACTAAGACTGATGGTTTGGACTAGTGACAGCCCTAGCATGATATACTACCCTTCTTCATTCAAAATCGTTTATGAGAAAGAGATCAATAATTTTTTTTTTTTAATTTTTTCTCATGTCTAAAATAAAGGGTGCGTGAAAAATGTATACACACATTGAACCATCATAGAAAATTTATGTCCCGTTCTACAAAGTTCAACTGCAAGAAATGGAAAGTTTAAAGTCCAATTTAGAATACAAATGCTCTTTCTCATGCAAATGTAACTACTGTTAAACATGGCTGCCTTAAGCATCAATACATTTCTGAGTACGAGTCACCAATGAATCTGTATATCGTACCAACGTGATTTCTGCGCACACCGCTTGATCTCATTCTAAGTGTGTCTAGTTTACATCGTTTAAGTTTATCCATCTCATCTTTTATCGTACCCCATAAGAAATCTAGCCGGGTAAAATCTGGGGAGAGTAGAGGAAACTCAATTAGACCCCTGCTTCCTATCCACTGACCTGGCAAATTTTGGTCCAGGTATGTTCGTGCGTCTCGATGACATTGCGAGGTGATCCATCTTGTTGTAAATAAAACTTTTCATTA
>JAPDSC010016622.1:80502-106389 GCA_026290005.1 Latrodectus geometricus | reverse complement strand
CTAGTATTTACAGTCATTAAAATATTACAGCACAATAAATACTAGAAAACTACAAATCTCCTTAAAAGGTTCTCCTATTATATGTATGAATACAATACAAAACAAAACATGCAATATATAAATATTTTTATATATCCCTTTTCATAAATGGGGAAAAAAATCTACAAGAATCATAAACATTGACTTTATTGTGAACCACTGGAAAAATCAATTTACAATTTTCATTTTAAAAAATCCCATATTTTAAATATTCAGACTATTTAAAAAAAAATCACTACTTTCATATTTTTTAGAAAATAACTTATTGACCAAACTTCAATTAGAATATTGTTAATAAATTCCAAAGAATTTTTAGAATAGTAAATCTAATTTTATGTGAAACAAACTATATTTTTATATTATTAACAGATGGTTTTGCCAACGGGTCGTCCAGCCGTACCTGCCACAACGAGAAGATACAAAAGTTATGTTGCCGAACCAAGAGAGCCAGCACTGGCTTTGTTGCCCGATGGTAGCATAACATGCCTCCGACGAGGAGTATATATCCATCCCAAAGATTGTGCCAAATTTCTGGTCTGTGTCCCAGCCGACAACAATGATGAAGAATTTGATGGATACATCCACGACTGTCCAAATAACACATACTTTAGGGAAGAGAAAGGCAGGTGTGCGCCAGGAGACCGCAGTTCTTGCTCACAAAAGGATTCATAAAATAATGCAACCATCATCGAGACTTCACAAAAGGACTGTATTTGAAATAAATGTAAACGAACTACTGTGTCTATCACAAAGTTAAAAAGAGCTTACAAAAGGATGTGGGTAGTAAGAAGTAGAGAGACAGCATGCTTCTTACAGATTTGCATTTTGTACAGTAGCATTAGTGGATGTTCATGCCATGATATTTATAGTGTGTTGCTCAATCAATAAAATGCCTTAGTTTTAAAATTAATATCTTGTAAAAAAATTTTTTTTCAATAAAATTTGGTAATTATAATATAAACAATTTTACAAGGGATTTTGGTGTAGAGATATAATTTTAAGGTTTAGAAATGAGTTAAAATAATTAAATAATCAATTTTATATAAACTTAAATATTTACCAGTTATAATAAAAGAAGCATATTTAGTACTTATAATAAAAGTTTCTTGAAAGTTACATAAAGGATAATCATGTGGAAATTAATTATTTATAATTTTTGTAGCGAAACTTAATACCACACAAAATATATTTATTTTTGTAACTTAATAATCAAAATAGATATGAAACTAATACAATGAGAGATTTCAGATAGCAATTATTGAAAGATTATTTTCCATATTTTAAATATATTTTTTGACTTCAATGCCAATTAAAAAAATGTTATGAAAAGAAGCAATATTTCATGAATTAATAAAATATAATTCCTAATGAATAATTCATACGATATTCAACAGTATTTTATTATCATTATAGTACATGTGTGCCATTACTTCCAATAAAAGAATTTTTAAATTAAGCATAAATAATTTTTAATTTCATTGAAGTATATATTTAAAAACAATTACATGCAAAATCAAGAAATGATTCACAGAGAAACACTTTATGAATTTGTGTGAGAAATGCAACACTTCTTATAGCCAAAATATTCAAATGCCATAAAAATGGGGGAGGGAACAACTTAAAAAAAAAATTACTATATTTACAGTTGAATGTTGAAATAAGGCAGATATTTTATTAAATGGGGATAAATAAATGAAATAACATAATTAGAAAACAAATTAGCATAGAATTTTTGATTATTTTATATTTTCAATAAATTGATTAAATTAATTTATTTATATGTTTATATGAATATACTTTATTTGTAATTGAAATTGCTTTTAAATTGTTGTATGTTTTCCCGCTTTTATACTTTAAAGCATGTATTGGACTGTAAATAGATTTTACTATCTTTTGTATGTTCATAAATGTTGCACTTGGGATAAACATTGGTCTTAATTGTAATGTAGAAATGGATGTTGATAGTATTCAACAGATGAAAATATGCAATAAAATAAAAATTATTTTTGATACATTTAATAATATTTGAATTTGTCTCAACTGTCAACATTGTGCAGAATAACATTATTTTTCATGCAAATTTCATAATTTATATTTAAATAATCAGATGAAAGCATTGGAGGTATATAGCAGTGTAGCAAAAATATTTTACAGACTATATATACGTTTTTTAATACTTATAAATATATAATTAATCAAAAATTCAGGCTTTATATTATAACTTGAAATTAATATATTTAATTAACTTTTCACTAAAGGCGATTTATGATTCAATGAAAAAAAATTGAAACGAACTAAAGCATTTCCATTTGATAAAGGAAATATTTTACACAATTTTACAAACATTAAAGCAATTGATTTAAAATGTAAAATGTTTATCTGAAATGACTTTATTATTAATGTTTATTTTATCAACATATTATACTGCAAACAAAGAACTGTATTATTTGCATACATATACTAATTATTATTAAAGTATCAAAAATTAATCTTGAGTTGGAATAGATTTACATTCTAAAGAGTACCTTATTCAAATCAAGGATTAATTTTCTGTAATTTCATAGTAATTGCTTAAAATGTGCCAGATTACTTTTCAAATAATTTTTCTAAATAGTATTTTTTTATTTTATACCACCACAAATAGACATTTACATTTTTAGTTGAAAAAATGAAAAATAATATATCTCATTTTAGAAAGCCAGCATAATTAATAGCTAGCACAATCATAGTGAAAAACTAAGATCTAATATAGTTTTAGGATCTGATTTTTCATTAATGCAATAAAACTTGAAATTTAAAATATTATAATCTATATTATTAATTTGTAAATTATTAATATCTTGTTATAAAGTATTTTATAAATAAATAAAAATAAAGAGAATTATACAAGATATAATTTTTTTATTAACACAAATGATGAATTCATCCAACATATATATATTTGTTGTGTTGTACTATAAAAAAATAAATAAAATAAAAAATGCATTCAATTATTGATTTGATAAACAAAATAAATAAGAAACAGAACAAAATAAATTTTTTTTTAATATAAATAATTTTGTTTGTGTGGTTTTTATATAGTATTTTACTAAATTTTTTGATATATCACCTTCATTTAAGCAAATAATATCAGACTTTAAACTTTGAAAATTATTTATTTCATCTAATAATACATGGCATCAGTCAATTTAGTATAACTTCATACAGGAAGTTTGAACATTGTTTATTGTTTTTATATGAAAAATCTGTGTGAAACTAACATTATTCAAAAATGTGCATTTACAGTTCATTTTTATAACAAAATATAAAATATAATTTGTTATACATTTTATCCATTCAAGTAAAAATTTCTAGGAAAATGATATTTATATTTAAATATTAAGATATTATATATTTTAAATATTGACTTTTTATTAAAAGTCAACATTTTTTTGTAATTTTTAATTTAAAAGAAACTATACATATTATTACATAAAAAGATTCTAAACTTGAATTTTTTCATATTTTATAACTTAATCACAACAACTCTTTGCAATCAAATTCTTAAAATTAGATTCACAAAAGTAATAAAAAATAATTTACAGCAAATAATTTAATGAATAATATACCAAAACTAAAAATTGTAATATAAATCATCAGAAAATTATAAGACAATATAAGTAAATACAATTTAAATTGATAAAAAAATATTTACAAGAGAAATGTACATTCTAACTACAGCTCTAAATTTGAAAGTTTTGATATTAAAACGCTTTTACGGTGGCAGGTAAAATTAAAATATATATATAAATAGTGAAAATAGGCTATATTGTGTGAAAAATATATTATAAATTAGGTTGGGGGGAGGAGAAATTCCTTATATTTTCACATGAACTTCAACACTTTATTTAACACATTTTGCATGTGTTTTGTGAAAATGATTTAAAAATGTGTTTTATGGTTAATGTTAACTCCTAGGTGATGCTACAGCAGCAAACATGCAAGTCAATTTTGATAAAATTTTCTCTTTATTGACTTCCATTTTTAATATCATGTAACTCATACTAAATGAACCAAACAAGAAACATCAAAAGAATTTATAGGGCGAAATGCCATTTTTTCATGAGCCTAATCTCAAATTATTTGTTTAATATTTTATTAATCACTATAGCTATCTACCATAAAAAAATAGTAGCAATGGATTTCTTTTTCCACAACCTAATATATGATGAATAGTATAAATTATTTCCTTTTAAAAATAATTATATGTTACATTAATAAAAACAATAAAAAAAATAATGAAACTTTTATAAAAATGTTTTTGAATATTAAATTTTCATATTTAAAAATAAAATGTTGATATTTGATGATCCAAAACTATAATAAGACAAAGATTTTAAGAAAATTTTCTTATTGAGCCAAATAGAAAAAAAAATTATTTTTAAACATAACTATAAAATTATACTTTTTAATCAAGGAATTTTTAAATGATTAAATTAGAAAGGTTTTCATTGTATAATCTTTAAATTCTTATCTTAATAATTACAGGAAAGCAATAATTTCTAAGCTTACCTTAAGAAAAAAACGAGAATCAATGCAACTATAAATTGTTTTTCCTAAATGTAATGGTTTAAATGATAAAATTTATATTTTTCCAGGTTTTTCTCTTTTATTCTTCACCATTTTTCTTTTCCAAAACAGTTGTCATTTACAAATCCTTTATATTTCTATTTAAATGTGATATTATAATTTAATCTATTTATATTCCAGTAGATTTTAAAAATTTAGTGCAAAATTTTAAACTATAGATCAAAAGCTTTAAAAATTTTGAAACGTTAGGAAACACATAAATATAAAATTATTTTGATAACAGGTACATATTTATGTTCCATTATCAATATTTCAAAATGTGTTTTCTTATAAATTATCATATTGTAGAAATTAATGAAAGGAAAATTTTCAAATTGATTAATTTATTGAAAAATTAGACAGATATCTTTAATTCAAGGGAACTCACCCATTCTCCTGCATATCCTACACATATAAAAACTTTATAAAAGCTGTCCTTATTTACAAATGAAGGAGAATCTAGGAATAAGACACAGATTCGTTACCTATAATTTAAACATTAACTTCTTTCTATGGTTCAGAAATAGAAACTGTGTGTGTGAAACAGCTAATATATATAATTAACAAAAACTGATAAAATCTTTAACAGAAAACACAAATTTTCTTAAGAATATTAGATATAATTTGAAGGATATATTAAATATAACAATCATACAATATACATTTATTAAATGATTTATCTAATGGATATAAAACAGCATTATAACATATTTTGTAATCAATATCATACAATCACATCCATTTTAATTAAAAGAGGCTTACTTCAGCTAATGGAAAATTATTTCTCGTTTAATATATTTATGAGGTTAATATGATTAAGAAATTCATAGTTCATATAGTAGAGTATATTCAAATTTTAGAGACTGAGGCTAATGAATGCAATCTGAAAATAATATTCATTTGTAAATAATTTGAAAATAATATTATATTTACATGGAGTTATAACAAATAATAAATTTTAATATAAAATATTTACAGATAATCTGTAAATATAATCAACAGCTTTTCAAGATGATGATGAGAAGTGATCTATAAATGCTATATACTTATTTATCAAGTAATTAGATGTGACCAATATCAGTCTAAAGCACATATAATGTTGAAAATGCAGGGAGTTCCAAGGTACTGAATTTTAAGGTACCTAGGAAGTTGTTAAATTATCTGTACTACTAAAAAATTAAAACTTAAAAGAAATTTTAATTTTTTAATCATAAGGGAGGTAATGTTAAATTTTAAAAAATAGGTAAAATAATAGCAAGTACTCCTCACCTTATAACGAATATCATTCATGACCTTTAAGTTTCGACTTGCAGTTTAGGAATTCATTTACGCACTCTTCTTATTGGTAGATGAGTGCTGATATACATTGAAATAACTTTGAAACTTTAAAGATACACAAAATATTATATTGGCTGCATCATTTACAAGTTTTAAGTAGTTACAATTCAAGAGGATTTCTTAGATTCATCAAGTATAATTGAGGAATCAGTAGTGAAGATGCAAGATTGGATTTAGAGATAAAAGAAAATTAATGAGTTAATATAAATAATTTTACAAAAGCAACTAATCCCTAAAACAGATATTTATTGGTGATTTAACCAATATTCAGTTGAAAAAAAAATCTCTAAAAAATCTTATATGCACATAAAAAACTAAAACAATGACTTGTTTTAAGGTTTTAAAGACATGATGGCATTGTTGCAATGAGAGAGAGCCACAGCTTTTCCAAATCTGCTATGCAAATATAAAGGCAGTTAAAATTTCTTTTAACTGCCTTTAATAATAAGGCAGTTTATAAATATTTATTTATAAACTGCCTTAACTATAATCCAATATTATTGTTAAGAAAAGAAGTTCCTTTTCAAATTAATCTTGATAATATATAAAATTATTCTTGACATTTTGATGAGCTACACTAAAACGTAAGTCACATATAGTTTTAAAAACACAACTAATAGACCAGGGCAATATGGTACATTCAAAGCTTTTAATCAGCACATGATGTGCCCAAAGATAAAGTAGCAGCAAAAAATCATAAAATATGTCTTGGGTATTTTTGATAATAGTATATCATTTTCAGTTTGAAATTAAAACCTTAAATCTGTTTAGAACGAAGTGACAAATAATTGCATGTAACGCATATGGAAAATTCTATGAAGATTTTGCATATAATATTGCATTGTTTGACAAACTGGCACAGTATGAATACATTAGATATTAAAGGAATAATGAAAAATCTAAATTCAAATCATGAAATGAAAGACATTTACAAATTAATAAATTATGCTGATGAAGAGCTAACAAATGAAGATTAAAAAATTACAAGTAAATGCATCAGATGATAGAATAATAATAAATATACAAAAAAAATTCACAGTACATATATTACTAAGAATTATTTGTTCTTATTAATATTCAATTTAGCTACATAAAAATGTGAGGTTTTGAACTTAATATTAAACATTCTAACAGGGTTGAACATAAGATGAGTAAACTTTAAAGCACTAAGCAGAAATTTATCAAAAAGAGATTTAAAATATAAACCATGCTTAATAAAAATAACAAATATTTTTGTTAAAATCATCATCCATTAGTATGGCTTAACTTGTTCATATGCTGTGCAATTTTTGAATTTTAATATAAATGAAATATTACATTTAACAGAAAGTATATTTTTAATTTATAAAATAACTGAAATCAAGTATGTAAAAAATTGTTAATTTCATTAATATTATTAGTAATATTAGCTGAGAGATCTTCAAAATCAAGGGTTCAATATTTTTTATGTTAGCAATATTTTTTTTTAACCAATTTATAGTTTCATACTATTTTAAATAATTAAAGTCGCTTGTTAATATCATTTTAGATTTTTGGAAAATCATAATTTGATTGCAATCAATTTGATATCTAGTTTTTAGATTACGGAATCAATATCATTAGAAAATGTATATAAACTTAGTTATAATTTTATGGAAGTATAGTAAAATATATAGAAACGGATAGTTATTAGTAGAAGTTTGATTTTTAATACTTAATAAATAATCATTAAATATCCATGGTTTTAGCTTAAGAATTTAATTTAACAAAAATATTATATTATTTAATATTTAAATATAGGTTAACAATATTTACTCTATTTCAACTATTAAATCCCGGACCTTAGCCTTTAAATTTACAATCTTTTTACCTGGACTCTCTATAATCCCAAATTAACACAAATGATTATATACATGCATATTCTTCATTGTTAAAACATTAATCAAAAATTAAATATTTGAAATTTTTTGATTTTTATAATTAATTAATGCTCCTATATTCCTGATATAGGTTTTTGCTTTTAATGACAGTCTTCAATTATCATAATACAAAGAACATAAAATAAACACTTTTTAATGTACAATCATATGAAATAAGACAAAATCAACATTTAGTATATACAACATATATAATATACATTTTTATCATAAACTTCAACAGATGACTAATACAATAATTTATTTTAATTGTAGAGGTTTATCATAAAGATGTATACAATTGTATTAAAAATAAATAAAAGTTTATTTTCAAAGAACACATAAGTTTATGCAAAACAATTCTATTGACAAAAATTATTTTCTTGTTCTGTTAACATAGAAAAAGGTTCATTTATATGCATCTTTAACTAAACTCAAAAATTAAACTTTTCATATGAACAACTATCAAAATAAATTATAATAAAAACTATACTTCAAATCTTAATGCAAAAAATTGCGTTCAACTTTCTATACAACTTCAATAACAAATTTATAGAATATAAAGCAATAAATTTCTTTTGATGAAAATATTTATAAATTAATCTAAATGTGCAATGCCATTCACGTATGACAATGTCTGACAAATAGCAACAGTCAAAAAACAAAATGCAATGTAAGATATTAATCTATAAAGTGAAATAATTCCATACAGAGCTGAAATAACAGCTAGAAAGTGAACAACATAAGAACAGCTAACATAGTAACTTCTGAAAAAAAAAGAAAGATTTTTCAGGTAATTGCAGTATAAAAATACAATTTTAACAATGCTAACATTTCAAATAGATTGAATGAATTTCTTCTAACAACAAGTTGATTTGAAGAAAACTATCATTTATTTAATGAGCTTGTTAATGTCAAATAATATTTTAATAAAATAAAATATCTATAACGCTAAGCTAAAAATAGTAGTATTGTATGAAAATAATCTACATTTTATAATTATAAATAATTAAATAATAACAAATTTTAATTTAAATAATTATTAGTTCAATAATTTATTCCTCTGGTAAGATTGTTTTAAAATTATGAAATATAACAAAAATACACAAAATTGTGTAAAGCTTTTTTCTTTATAATCCTTGGTCACTTATGGAATTGCACCTTGCTTGATTTTTGATGGATTTTCAACACAGCAAGATGTAGAATTTTTATGGCAACTTATTTAGTTGGAAAACCAGTAGGTATGCAATAAATTGTACAGATAAAAAAAGAGATAGGAAATATTCCAAGAATTGAAAGAGTGAAATGATTATGATTGAATTTTCATCAATGATTTCTTAGACAATGCATTTGTGAAGACTGATGTAATTTATGCATGAATATTTGACAAATAAAATACAGGTAATTAAATGGAAGAAAAGTGTGCCTTTCTATCCTACACAATCTGAAAATTGTCTCCTTCTGGTATGATATCTGCTTTCAATGGATACCATCTCATGTGGATATGGAAGGCAATGAAAATGCAGACATCTTAGCAAAAGAGAGCTCAGGCCATCCCGCTCCTTCATCTTCCACACTTACCTACCTTGAACTTTTTTCTCAGAGAAAAGTCCCGGTTAAAACCGATTGGCAGGTACCTCTGACACACCACTACTACAAAGAAAGCAGAAACTTTCTCTGGCTCTTTCCTGTGACAGCAAATCCAGCACTTGCCTTGCCTCTGGCCCCCTGAAATGCCTCACCTACGTAGCAGGTAACAAAACCTTCCACCTCTGTCCCAAATACCACAAACGTCATGCATCTCCTAAACATATAGTGGACTGTGTGAATATTCTGTGACGATATTTTCACTTCCCCTCCCACCTTGTCATCAATTTCCTTTCCATCAATAGATTCTTTGATTTGATCTGACTCTGTCGGAACTCTTGGAGATAAGTAACAACAACAACAGACTTAATCTATAATTGTATTTGGATAGATTGACTCTGTACTTAACCAGGCAACTTCTTTATTTTTAACCATGTGCCTTTATAATTTTTGATTCTGAATGTGATGAATGCATTTAAATTATATTCTGAATATATTAATTATCAGAGAGGTTTTAATTTTATAAATATTAGTTATTTAATAACTATAAAAATAAATGAAAATAGTAATAACAGGATGATAAACAGAAGCAAATTTCAATAACAGATTAAATTCACAAATTTTGCCTTATTTTATCTTTATAAATATTTAATGTCAGAAACTATTAGCATTTGAAAGATAGCATTCCTGCCAAAGGTAGGAAAATTTCCTTTTATTTATGTTTACTACTTCCAATAGTAAAATATATAATTCTATATAAATAAAGCCTAGAATTTTTCATAGATGAAATACCTTAAGGTGTATGGAAAACTAGGATTAACAGTAAGGATTGTTGATAAATTTTTATGTCAGAATAAGAACAAGGTCAAGAAAATTTTTTGGAAGATTAAAAATATCTGAAAATTCTCAATACTTCATGCATATATGTATCCATATCTTAGGAATAATAAATCTGCAGGTAATAAAGGCAAAATAAGATGCAGGCAAATTAAGATTTTCTAAAAATAAATAGCTGTTTCAGAAAAAGGATAAAGTTTTCTATTAAATCCTACTAACAATTTTAAAATAATTATATTATTCAAACAAAATGAGTATTTTGCTGCAAAGCATAATCACTTCATTATTCATTAAAAACTATATTATGTAATTAAACATCCATTCAAATATAATTTTGTAACAAAGTATTTCTGAATTTAGAAATAAATTTTACCTGTGGAAACAAGGAGAAGGTAGTAACCATAAATAATGGGACGCAAGAATCACAAGAACACTTTGCAATCTATTAACATCATTAGGTGTCCTAAGTGTGTATTTTATACTTTTCAACCAAGTGATGAAACTAGGAAAAGTTAACGCTAAGGTGTACAATAATAAAAAGAACATAGTCAGATGGAAATACCACACAGTAGTAGAAGGATTTGGACCACGTCGTTCTTCTTCAGATTTGCATCGCATGCAAAGTAATATCAACTGTAAAAAAGTAAATCAATTAATAAAACAAAGATAATATTCTTTAAGATTTCAATGACTTTGTTGTTTTTAACATTACAAAAATGATATCCAAGTAAAATAGTATATCTTCTGAGATTTAAGAAGATCATATTTTACATTAAAAATCTTATTTAATTTTTGATTTTCCACTGTTCACCAATCAATGATTTTCATTTTTGAAAAGTAAAATAGTTAACACCATTAATGCATTTAAAAATTAATTTTTGAAAACAACAACTATCAAATGATAACTTTTTAAACTTGCATATAATAGAAGACATAATATTTCTTAAAAATTGATTGCTTGTTTTAGTCAATTTTGATTTAGATACAATTTCTATGTAAAAGGTAATATAACTAAAACTTAATTATAAAACTAAATTATTAAATTTCATGAAAATATTTTTTCTTGATGTGTTTTAGTATATATATATATATAAGTATATCTAGTTTAAGTAGTATTTGAATGTGTAATGTAAGATATTGCATTTTTTCATTGAAAAGTTAAAATTTTTTTAAAACCATATAATTTAGCATTTTCATTCAATAAAATCATAAATATTTTTATTTTAATTATAGTATTAAAATGTTAAGCATACATATTAAAAGAATTAAACTATAAGAACCATATTCAGATAAAAGAATTACAATTTACCAATTACAATCTACTATATATAGAAATTGATCTTTACTTTTAAAAAAATAATTTATCCTAAATTTAAGTAGTTGTGATATATATTTTGTATATTTATTTTTGATAGTTTTATGCATTAATAAATATTGCAAATACAGTTTTAAAAAACTAAAATAATTTATTATCATTAAAAATAAGTTTCAAAAGCATATTCAATTCTGCAATCATTAAACTTATTAAAATAATTTGAAATATTGCAAAATATTTTTATAATTCCACTTAGTTAAATTAGGAAGGTTAATGTAAACACAACATTGAATTCTGAAGGAGATTCAAAATTTAAAATTTCTGTTTTTCCCAATTTGTTTAAAAGTTTTAATTTGTTTAGTATTTGAAGAAAATAGCTATTTAAATATTAACAGCTTATAAAACTAATTGAGTTTCTCTCCCATTGATGATCTATTTTGTGATTTAAATTGGATGATACAAAAAGCCTGAAAAGATTAAACATTTCTTTTTATATTAATTCGTTAAAATCTGTAACATTTTTACCAAGTTGAGACTTATTCTTTATACAAATCCTGTTTATAGAAAAATGAAACTTGAGATAAATTCTCTGAATTGGTATAAAAATTTAGAGCTCAAATTATTAACGCTAAGAAAAAATTGGAAGGAAAACAAAGTTTTAAGCATTTAAATATACATAATAATTTAAGACAACATGGTAATTTAATAAATTGAGCATTTTTTACATTTTGAGATGTATTACACATAAGAATTATAGGCTCACAAAATAAATTTATGTAAATAAATATTCTATCAATTTGCAATTACAATTGTTGCTAAATACCTAGAAATAATTAACTCTTTTATACTGATTTCTATATTGAATCCTTATAACAATATCTATTTGACTTCTGTGTTTCAGTGATCATATATAAGGCATAAAAACATTTATATTAAAGAATATGTATTTATAGTAGTTAAAATTTTAAATAAAAATAGAGTCTTATATTCATGTATAAAGAAATTGAACATACACTTGTGCTGTAATTTTTTATATTTCATAGTTAAAATCAGAAAGCATTTTTTATCGACTGACAGTAAAAAAAAATGTAATTTAAAATTCTAAATTTTACTCTGTTTCACAGACGCAGATATAAAAATCTAACATATTTACAAAATATATATATTTGCATTCATTAAATAATAAATTTAAGAAAGTTTACTCAATCAAATATAAATGTACTAGAAGAGCAGGCATTTTTTTTTTATTTTTCCATCCAATAATAATTTTAACACCTTCCAATATATACATCACACATGAAAGTGTTTGTGTATGTAAATTTATAAAAATACATATAAAAGGCTATATTATATATATATATATATATATATATATATATATATATATATATATATGTGTGTGTGTGTGTGTGTGTGTGTGTGTGTGTGTGTGTGTATTGATGTGTGTTAAAAAATAAACATTTTAACCATTTTACTAGTTATAATTTCAGAGGTTTGCTAGTAAACATCAAGGAAGTAATTGTATAGAACATATTACAAATAATGTTTCATTAAATTAAAAATTGTAAAAATATGTGTGCAAGGTGTTTTACAGATAGAACAAAAAGCTAAATAAAAATTTATTTGTGAGAAGGATTGTAACATAAATAATTTGAAGAGTTTTTCAAATTATGATTTTAAAGATCAATGCAAATGCTACAACAATGTAGTATATCCATATTAAAGATGCGAGGAGTACTAACAATGTCTATTGCAGAGACAAAGATTCATGAAATGAAATTCTACTGAATATGGACAGGCATCTGTTAACTAGTGATTTAAAACACCATTAAAAGATAAAGTATGAAGGAGAAAGCTTAGTGCTAAGCAACAGGTCCAGTGTGTCCAATCTACCTACATGTATATAATACTAGCAGTATTGCACTATCATAAGTAAAATCTGCAGCATATATATCATGTAACAGGAAAACAAGGTATTTTGTACTATTTTGGCATTCAAGCAAATTACATGCTCTTGGAACCAAACTTCTGCCCAACTATAATATAAGGTCGTCAGCCCAAGTATTAATACCAGACTTGAGATGAACTTTTACAAAGGAAGAGTACATGAATTTTTGAACAACTAGATGTTCAAAAATTTTGCATGCTGATCACGACCCCCCACAAAAAGTTGGAAACATTTGAAAATAAACAGTGGTGAAAAATTGTAGATTATTTCAGTTAAATTATTCCTTCAACACTTCCTGACCAATGCTTGGTCGCTCCTATTATGTTTGTTACATAAATGTGAAATTAGTGGTCTCTTCTTGTCTGTATATTTTTATCTCCCTTTCCTTAACATTACATCCCTATGCAATTCTATATTAGGCTTTACTTTTCTTGATATATAATACTTTTCATAAGTATTTTTAAAATCATATGATTACAAAAATTTCGCATAATTTATTTATGATACCAAGTTTTTTGGATCTTTCTTTAACACAATCACTCATTCACAAATACTCAAACACTAAAAGATTGACATAAACTTTATTTTTCATTAAAAAATTAGTTCTGGAATATTTCTAAACATAGTGTAAAGTTCCAAAACAAGTTTTGGAACTTTTTTCATTCTGGTGCCGGCTCTATATTTCATTGGACTGCAAGAAGATTTATGTACAGTAGGACGTTGATAGGCAATAATTTTTTTTAAAAAAAAGAAAGAAGAAGAAGAAAAAAAAAAAAAGAAATGCAATAATTTCTTTATTTCTAAAATTAAGCACATTTTTCGGAATGATAATTAATATTAGCATAAGATGTGAATGCTTTTATTTATAATGTTTTTATGTAAATTTTTCAATTTGATATCAAGGGAAAAAACCCCATCAGACTTTTGTTTAGTTTTAATAGAGATATCTATCAATGCAGTAACATTAAATTTTGTTAAGAAAGTTTCATACTATCATCATCACTTTGTTTTAAGTCAAAGAGAAAGAAGTCCCCAAAATATTTTAATTATTTTTGGCAAGAAAATTTATTCTTCATAAGGAATTGATAAAAAACTTTTCCACATTTAGGCATTTTTATTATATAGTTTCATATTAATACAAATAATATAATTATTTTAATAATCTCTCTAATAACAATGTGTGAGTTAAATGTAAAATGAACTGTGGTAAAATTAAGAAAAATGTACACTATTTTCAATGTAAAATAAACATTGAATTAGACTGGTTGAAAGATTGAAAAAAAAGACATGACATAAAATATTCACCTTAATGAAATAAAACATGCAAGTGAGCTGAATTCCAATTGAACTTGAAAATCCAATAGATATTGTTGCTACAAATGCACACCATATGACAAGAGATTTTTTAATTTCAACTTTTACTTTTCTTTCTTGTTCCATTGGAACTTCTGAGACTGCCATCATGACACTTTTAATTTAAAAAATAAATAATTATAATCAACATATAACACATAACATAAAACATTAAAATATAAAAATGATAAAAAGTAAAAATGTTTTTATATAAAAATAATGGAGTTCACAAAGCATTATTAAAAACTATTTTATGAATAGTTAAAATTTTAAAGTCTAAACTATAAAACAATTATTTTTTTTATCAAATATTAAAAAATTATAATAAATAACTTTCCTAGTATTTTGGAAATGTTCTAATATTTAAATGTTTTAAGAAACATAAATATTAGATCATTAACTAATTTTTATTCATTATTAAAATCATTAACTAAATTTAATGTAATTATTAAAAATTATGATTCAAAATAAATACTTTTTAGCACAAACTCATACTTGTTTAAAAAACTTAAAGGTTTATGGCAATATTTAAGAAATATTACAATCAAAAATAAATTATATAAAACTCAATATAATTAAGTTATACGTCATTTGATGAGATTTAAAATTAACACAGATTTTATCACAAATCACTTTATCAGTATACTTTATCAGTGATTTTAAAGTGGTACTTTAAAACTGTTTTTAAATTTGAGTTAAATGTTTCTTTTAGAATCCTATTAATTTTAGCACAAATGAAGTAAAAATTTATGCATTTGTAATAAAATATTAATTAGTACTGTTTTAAGCAATATTTGATGCAAAAATATATTACTTTAAATTTATCATTTACATTCAAATTTGATTATCTGTGTCAAAAATGTCTATCAGGTCAACCATATTTAACAAAAAAGTAGCACTTCGAAATGTTATCTTGTTCACAAATTTTGTACAAAAAACACACTAAAAAGATTCATCACTGTAGACAGTCAAGAAAACTCATTGCATGATTGTATTTTTTAGAATGCTATAACAGATTTGTTTCATCAGAATATAGATACAACTTGCATAGTAAACTAAAAACAGTGATTTGTCAAAAGCATATATATATATATATATATATATATATATATATATATATATATATATATATATATATATATATATAACAAAAAACTCAATATCAGTGATAATATAAAAATTTCTACAGTAATAAAAATAATACACTTTCCTTGCTTTGTTGAGTTGTAAACCATCCAACTATACATTTCTGATTAAGTACTGATTAAATGAATTACCACATTTCATCTTTTTTAAAATGACATTGTGCAATCAATAGTTCAAATAAATAAGAAAATCCTCTGTGGCTAGCAAGCAGCTAAGATCATGAGCAACAAAATCTTCTTTTGGTAAGATCAAAAGTTTTTACATGCAGGTTTCTTTTTACCACATACTTTGAATATAAGAATTTATCAACAGAGTCTTAAAAATTAAACTGGATTCTATTTTAATTTTTAAAACCCTGTTGATATTTAAATAAATGCTTTGGAATATACTTTTCCCTTAAAATATTATATTAGCATTAATAATATTTTAAAACAAAACAAAATCCAATATTATCAATATTAATTTATTTTTCAGCTATACATTAAACTACGTTGAAATCACCAATGCACTATTTCATTACACATTTTGTTTTTTTTAAATGAAAATAATTTATTATAGGCTTAATACATGTTTTAAAATCTTATTGGATTTTACTAAAATAAAAAATGAGATTTTTCTTTCTTTTATTTTTAAGTCAGATTTAAGTTTACAAAACATGTTTTTTTTTTTTTTTTTTTTAAATTACTGAGATTTAAGTAGTTTGCAAACATGATCTAGGATCAAATCAATGTAATGAAAATGAAAAATACTCTTAAATACAGTTTTCATATTTTTAAATGCAGAATACATATTATTAAATTCTTACTTGCGTTTCACCAGTAACCATACAGCACATGCCAGTTTTAGTAATAGGTTAATCGCTGCATATAATGTAATGACAAATCCACAGGCAATTGAGTACAATATTGTTCGTAATAATAAAACATGTGAGAAATTCATATCATTTCCAAAGTTATCATATGGAGGAATCAGCAATAAATCTCGAAATGGAATGCTATTTAAGAAACACAAAGATTTTAAAACACTTATCATAACAGTAATACTATTATAAACAAAAAAATTTTCACATTTATCCTAAATAGATTAAATTATGCTGCACTTAAAAAATATTAACTTTTTTTTAGAAATGCACATTATATATTCTCTATAATACATTTAAAGAAGTTTCAAAATAAAATTTTCAATGTCAAATTGGAATTACTTAGAAAAGACTCTTTTAAAACTCTTTTTCTATTATAAATATTTATATTTTATAAAATCAAAAATGAGGGTAAATTAAAACCTTATATAAGAAAGACTTAAGAAAGTTTTAGAATATTATAAAGATTTTCTCTGTGAAAACAATATTAGATACCAAATACTTATCACATCTACAATAGCTAATAGTATATGCATAATATTTTAACTAAATTTAAAAAATGTTAAAGTTAATATAATACAATATATAGTAAAAGGTATTTGCTTTAATGAAGATTATTCAAGGTAATTTGATATGAAATGTATAACTAAAGTCAAAGTTAGATTACAAATTTTAGATTAGTTTTCTTCATTCAGTAAATGAACTTAAAAAAAATTTTAATTTAAAAACATTTATAGAATTTTTAATTTTATCAGCATAAGGATTTCAATTCATACAATGGATATAGAAAGTATTAGTACAGATTGTGTAGTACATAAAGTACAGTTTTTATCATTATCTATAACAAGTTAAACAATCTCATTTATCAAATTCATCATAAAAATTATACAGTTTAGGCTAATAATTTACAATTTAAAGAGTAACTGTTTAAGAGAAGTTTCCAGCTGTTTCTCAATTTTGAATTTCAAATATTTTAACTCTATTTTATTTATTTTCTATATTAGAAGTTAGAGATAAAAAAGGAGAAAGATATAAGATTCTTTATGAATTTCACTATACTAGAAAAAGGAAGAAATGATTTCAGTTATCATTATGAGCTATTAATAGAGACATAAAAAGTTTAAATGTCTTTTAAAACAGTTGTAAAAAGTTTGCATATTACAATTCAACATTTTCTTAACTAAATAATTGTATAGATTGAAATATAAATAAGAATGGTAAATAATTTTATGAAAATTTTTCTTTTTATACACAAATCTAAGCAATAATTTAACAATACAATTAGACATCTGTTTTTCTTACTTTTTAATTTTATAACATTTCTTGATGTACAAATTTCAGCACAGTTGGATATTATTATACAATTTAAAATAACAATAAGAAAACAGAATCTTAAATTGGCATCTAGAAATGCATACTGATTATATTTTTATCAAGTGTCTAGTTTAAAATCTAGAATGAAAACCATTAATTAATTAACAATATAAATTTTTCCAAATACAGTAAAATGTTCCCTTATAAAAATTTATATTAAAAAACTATGTTAAAAACATATATAAACCATGAGCATGTATATATGTGTGTACAGATAGTTATCAAAATAATTTAAACACCCCAGATTTATAACGAATTTCTTATGGTATGGTGTAATTCACTTTTAGCATGTAATACAGCACAGATTCACTTAAGAGTTCATTCATATAAATGATTGAATAGTGTTTAGAAATAGCACTATTCTTCAAGGTGATATTGTGACAATTTTTAGAGAAATGCCAGTGGAAAATATCAATTCTGCACTAAATGCTTTAAAATAAGGGTTCAAATACATTGAGATCAGAAAATTGTAGATCAATTTAGATGTTTAACTTTATTCTCAAATTTATTAAACCATGACTGGACAAGTCCTGCTGCATGGATATGTGCACTATCCTGGAAACAAAGTTTGCATTATAGGTTTGCAATATTACTCTCTATATATCCCCAGTGATATTTTCTATCAGAGTTAAGATTGGTCAAGTGCAAAACTCCCATATCATGACAGATCCACTATCAAGCTTGATGAAGGAAAGAGACAATCACAATCCTGCTGTCCAGGTGTCCTCAAAAGGTGCATCCATCAAATTGTAGGGAAAACTTCAAGACGATTCATCAGACTATATCACTGTCTTCCTCTTATCAATCAACTAGCTTTAATGAGTGTATTACCACCATAAGTGACATTTTGCTTTAATATCTACTTATCAGATTTGAAGCCTTGGGAGTTCTCTTCTGCCATAAAAATTCTGTTCATGAAAATACTTTTTAACTGCATTCGTTGACATTGGAGAATCAGGGTGCTAAATGAGCTCTGTGGTTACTTTTGCAGCAGTTGTTCACTTTATAGATATTACAATGCACTTTAATGCTTATCGGATTCTATCAATGAATTTCTCATTCCATGCACTGTTTTGCTACCCTGAGAGCATGTTGTCATCACTTTAGACAAAGTACCTTTAGAAGTGTCTAAAAATTGTTATGTTTCAGTCATACCTAGACACCACCTAGACAAGCTCCAACAGTTTAGCCACTTTGAAAATCGGAAAAGTTCAACACTTTAAGCATTAAAAAAATTATAGTTATAGATTTTTAACACATACTATATATCCATTTTTGTTTATAAAACACTGGTAAGTATTATTATGCCAATGAAGTGCATTAATGCCAATGAAGTGAATTAAAAAATGTCACTTATATCCACAAATGTTTCCATTATTTTGATAATTACCTGTGCATATAAAATATAGCTGCAACTATATTTATTTAATCTTGTATATTATAATATTTCAACTAAAGATTGTAGAACATTAATGATAAGCACTTACTTAATATAAAACTGAGAAATTGTTGAAAAACCAACAACAAAAATAAATGTAGGATAACAACAAAACACAGCATAGAAAGATGGACAAGTACCTAAAATAATAATATATTTTAAACATTTTGAATGAAAATATAATTATAACAATAATTTCTAATGCGAAATAAAATTAAAATGCAGAGATTAAATAATGAAAAAACTTAATAATGAAAGAAGAGAATCTGGGAGTTATATTTTACAAAAACCTAGTTTGTTACCCCATTTGAAAATAAAACTTTTGAAGAATGATTTAAAAAAAAATATCAACCTAAAACCACATTTAGATTTCCATATAACTAAAAAAAATTGAAATACTTTTTTTTAGTAGTATGAAAATGATAACTTAAAAAGAATAAATTAAAATGTTATTCCAAGAATGATGCAATACTTATGTTCATATATTAAACATATAAAAATGGTCTAATTGTGTCTAATATACATTCTAATAACATGATTCATAATATTATCTAATACATGGTTTCACTGATTAATTTGGTTGTTTCAGAGAATAAATTTTAAACATAACTTTCCCTTTCAATGCTAACTTGTGTAACTGAGGCTTCAAAAACTACTTAGGGAATCCTACACAATGTTTTATTCCCTTCCCAAAAACCTAATAAGTCAAACCGTCATAAGAAAATAACTTAAGATCAATCTTAGTAAAAATAGAGGATCTAAGTGTTTTATTCCAAATTCTTTTCTTTTTGAAAAGTTTATAAATCCTTTTCATTTACATCACTTTCAGTAGAAGATTATGTTTGCATGTAATCGATTAAAATGCATTTCTAAAAAAATCGCAATTTTTTCCAAATATTCTTTTAAATTTTACACAGTTTGTACTTTTTATGATCTAAAAAGCAAAATTTGAAAATGCGCCCATAAGTAAACAGTTCATATTAAACGATCTTTTTTCTATTTATAATGCAATAATAAATGATTATATAGAATATTTGAAAAGAAATTTTAAAACTTTAACTTTATTTTGAAATTGGTCTAAATTCAATAAAAATATCTTAAAGTGAATTCTTCAAACTGCAGTTTCAAAGTTTTTCCACTAAGTATTGTAGTTCATTACAATTAATTTTAATTTACCCATTTACTGTATACATAGTAATCTAAATTACTTATCATTGAAGATGAGCTAAAGTTTTATCATTCCAATGAAGATTTCAATTAATTATATTCTATCTAGTTGGACAATCCAAAACTGGTCTTTCAGCCTTCTATGAGAACTTGTTGAATAAGATGGCTATCACACAGATATAATTAAGCTTGAGGTACAAAACAAAAGAACAGAGAAAATGGAGAGTTACACATGATTTTTACTTTATTCTTTACATGACTATTTACTTCTAGTTGACCATTATACTTACTCTCCAAAAATTAATATTGAACATCATAAGCCTTTTTTACGTTTTTCGACTAATTAGATAGAGACACGTATTATTATGCTTACATCATAATCTCTTTCTTTTTTATGGCAGCATTGCATTTGACTTTTGGATGCTCAATTGGTTTGTCTATCGTAACAGTCTATACTATGAGTGGGCAGACATTTCTAGGTCTCAAGCACTTTTAATTCTCTATTTATCTCACAATCACCTTTGGTGATGATAAGGGATTGAGTAAGTATATTCTATAGTACATGGATCATAAAAATTAACATATTTGCGTATAACCCAAACTATATTTGCAGTCCCCTTCAATGATCATCTCTAGTTTTAATCATCTGTAAATGATCATATATTGAGAAGCAGAAATCATAATTCAGACTAATATTTTTCTTAAAAAATCTCATCCATTCTTATAGTTCATTCAATTGAATTAAATCTATCTTCTACAAGTAGTTTAATATGAAACTGAAACAAAAAGAATAATAGTAGACATCAAAACAGAAAATCAAGAAGCAATGCATAGGAAGTGATAATTATATAGTTGTCATTAAATTAGAAAATATTGACAAGTTGGTTACAGCAACTAAATGACAAAATATGTATTAAACTAAATATTTTCTCAGTTCGATTTTAGTTCTAATGGAAATAATGATATTTTTCAGGTTTCCGTTTTTCAGTGCTGATTTAAAATCCTGAACTGAATACTATAGCTGCTGGTTAATGGTGTCATTGACACCTACTAGAAAATATTCAATGTTGCAAAGTGTCTGGAGAAGCCTGACTCATTTCTGATGAACATCCATGTTTTTTTCTTCAATGAAAATCTGTTTTTTATTTAATATCCTTTAACAGGTATGAACAGAGCAGTTTAACAAAATCACAACCCTGATCATAGAAAAAGTTCCTTGTAGCTTCATGGTTTTAAAATAACAAGTTTAACGTATGTCAACTTCAGAAAAAATATAATAATTGGTTTCTATAAATCTGCACTGTGTGGGGAATAGATAATGGATTTTCAATGTAAACTATGAAAGAATTCCTGATTATAGGAAACAGCTTAAAACTGACTTTGTCATACAAGATATCATTTTCATAATTCATGTGATACAATGGCTTAAACTAGCAAAAAATTTCAGGTACAAATACATTCTTTGCTCCAATGAAAACTTCAGACGAAATTACTTCTTTAGTCATTTCATACTTCAATCAATTTGATGTAAATATGAACTTACATTACTGAACAGCACAGTTTCAAGATAATCTGTCTACCTATAATATCAATTAGGTAACTACCTAATTTATATATATATATAGGTAGACATTTATTACTTATGTTTTATTACAAGTTACTAATTGCTGTCGATAATGGATGGAAAATTTTATATTATACACAAGTTATATATTAAATAAAGAAAACAATTTTCAAATACCAAATTAATAATAAATAAAAAAATAATAATAATAAAACAGCACTTCTGCTTAAAATACAAATTTTATAATATAATAATTATCACACTTTCAATTTTTATAGGCAAACATATATGTATTTGCTTCATATTTCTGTTCACTATATCCTTTACTTGTCAGTTTTATTTATTTATTTTTTATCTAAAGACCAATTAAATTTCAGCTTATATTTTCCTGTCATACATTTTGTGGCTATGACAAAAACTAGGCAATATTTTAATTTTGCAAAATAATTTTTAAAAAATTTGCAATTTTAAAATCAGAGTTATTTTTTATTCTCTAATATTATAGAGATAGCTGATCCTTATTTGAAATTTCCAGCAAATTCAAATATTCAATTTTTTTTTTAATCTATTATGATTGTCAAGGAGAGTAAGCAATGATTATCAACATATAGCCCAATCTAGCAGAAACACAAAACTAGCCATTCAAGACAGAAGGGGATTGTCCATAGCGATCCATAAAAGGCGCAATCTACAAATGGTTCAAATCTGTTGGAAATTTCAGAAGGCATATAAAATTGAACCATTTGGTTGGTTATAAAAGTCATGCTACTATCCAGGACCTTTTGATCACTAAATCCAGAATATTGAGTTAATATACAGCAATAATAATTGAGAATAAACCAAAGAACAACAGAAATATGGGCTAATGAAAAATATTACTGTTTTGCATCATTCAGGAGATTGGGTAGGTTTATAGCTTTCTAGGAGAGGGGTATTGAAATCCTTGATTTTAATACTTGTAAGATTCAAATCCAGTAGCAATTGTATTGTTCTTATAAGTTCATATGCTTCACTTATTTTAAATGAATATTTTATGGTCTCTTCCAAGATGATATTGAGGTTTCATTTTGCTAATACCAGTTAAATCCAACATAGCTTGATATAAAAAAAATGAGGTTCACAGCTGTAACAGAGGCTACAGCTAAGAAAACAGAATTAACTTTATTGAATATCTATGGAATTAGACCAATAACCTAAGTGATATCTCTAGTGTTCTTAATCAGCGGTTGAAATGACTTATTTTCTCCAAATCAAATGGAAAGTAACAACAAACAATATACACATACAAAAGAAAACATGTTGTGATGTGTTATCATTGATGTTGTTTTTTGTTAAGGCTCCACTATTTATTGTTGGTAAAAAAAAATTTAATTTTCCATTTCTGCCCTTAGTGTCCAATTCTTCATTAGTAAATTTGGTTTACAGAACATTCCTCAGAAGATCAACCTCAAAAGTAGAGCAAAAACATTTTAAGGGATTTTTTTCTTCAACAGAGAATCTAAAAGGAGTCTACAATAAATTAAAATTTTTAGTAGGTTCCTTTTTAAGACTTTACATAAAAAAATTTACTTAATTCTTTATTTTCATAAGAGGAATAGTGAGATATTTTTTTAAAATGAAGTAGCTAATTTTATAAAACATTATTTGATAATAGTTACAGGAAGAAATCAAAATTTTACTAACATACATTTTTTAAAACATTTTTAATCAAATTCAAATATTATGGATCACATAATTTATCATTTCAAAATTTTGCATTATTATAAAATATATGAATAAATTACAAAATAAAAAAAAATATTCTTAACATATTATAACAAACATTAAAAAATAAATAATTGATAAATTCTAAAATAACAAACTCTAAAAATTTTATTTAATAATAAAAAGAACATGTTATGAAACGTGTGAAATTTATTTTTGCTTAATTTTCTCAAGAAATACACAACAACTTACATAACATCTCATTTTCATAGTTGGAGTAATAAATGATATTTTTATAAATTATATTTAATAATATTAGTCATGATTTAAAAACAAAATTTTGCAATTTTAGAGCAGAACTCTTCAAAACAAGTCTTAAGAATAAATAATAGTTTATATCAACACATGTATTTTTTGTTCACTTTGATGACACTAATATTAAAATATGGAAAAATTAATCAAATTCTTTTCCTTGTTTACACTAATAAAAACTTTTACAGTCAATTAAAAATCAGAATTTCTATAAATTTGTGGTTTAATAAGTGTGACAAAATTAGTATCTTAAGAATACTTTTTAAGCATTGTTTTCATTCTTTTTTCAAAAAATTCTAAAGTATATTATTTTATTATTATTTTTTTGGTCAATTTACTTATTTAAGCCAAACATTTAATAACATGTGACAAATTTTATTCTTAGAGTATAATTATTTCACATCTGGAGTGTAAAATGACATTGAGTAAAATGAACTTTAATAACACAAATGGTGTAGAACTGAATAAATTCAAATTTCCCAAACTTTACTGGTAGTAATAAATCTTTAAAATGATTATGTATATAATTTGCTTAAATATCTCCAACTTCCTTACATTGAATGTATTATGTAAAATTCATTAATTATGAGTAAATATAGACGATTCCAAATTTTAAGCAAAAATAAGTTAAAAACTATAATGAAAAATGAAGTTTTAGGTTTGTTTAATTAAAAAATTTTAATAGTAATTTTATTAATTCAAAAAAAATATTTACAGAATTACTAAATAATAAATAATTATACCTGATTGACCAAAATTGTATAACTGAGCAGCAAAGAATGTTAAGATTATAATGACCACATAGCTTATGATGTTTATTCCATAAAATTTTATGAACTAAGAGAGAAATAAGATGTTATACATTCAATTAATTAAAAAATTTAAAATTAGTTATTTTACATATAAATATAATGAGCATTATTCTAAATGATACTTTCAATTATAAATAAACATTAATATTTAAATTCCTTTAACAAAAATTAAATATGGCATCTATGATATTATTACAAAAAGCATACATGTGTGTGTGTGTGAGTCTTTTAATATTTTCACACATAAAATCATTTTAAAAAATGATGGTAAATCTTGAAAAAATATTATTAAAGGAGAAATGTGATTACATTATTAATTGCAACAAAGTGAATATATTGCTAAATAATATTTAAAAAAAAAAAATTATTGAAGATGTTTTCATGCTTTGAATATGGTGATTTATTATTTAGGAACAAGCATAAACAATTCAGATTTTTTTTTTATTTTTAAGAGGAAAACATTACTCAGAAAAACAATATTATAATAATAATTTTCAGAATTATTCATTATATAAGTAAAATATAAGTACAAAAAATAAAAAAATATAAAGTTTCAAATTAAAAACCAGAAAATAAATTGAAACTTTATAA